>VZRU01007625.1:270400-358742 GCA_013398155.1 Pedionomus torquatus
TGTCAGCGGCGTGCAGTACTTGGGCTCGGGGTACACCAAGGCGGTCTACAAGGCGGTCCTCAACCGCACGCTGGCCGTGGCGCTGAAGGCGGTGGATTTCGGCGGGCACGACATCGCCCACTGCGTGCAGCAGTTCGCCGCCCTGGGGGATTGCTACCGCCTGGCCGCCTACAAGATCGTCAAGGAGATGATCCTGCTGCAGCGGCTGCGCCACGCCAACGTCCTGCAGGTGGGTATGCGGGTCCTGCGCGGCCGGTCGCGGAGCCCCGCGGAGCGGGTGGGTTCCGCCGGTTCTCCGCCCTTTGCTCGGCCCCGCCGCCGGCGTGAGCGGGGAGCGGGTGGACGGGCCGTGCCGCGGAGCCCCCGGAGTTTCCCCCCCACGGTCCGTGCGGAGCCGCCGGTGCGGAGACGGAGATGCCCGCATCTCTCCTCCCCATCGGGGGGAAGGCGGGAGGCCAGTCGATGGGCGCTTTCTGCCGACAGCCGCGTACCGTCAGCGGTGCTCGGCCCCCGCCAGAAAGGGATTCGCCCCCGCGGGGTTGTGCCGGGGCTGGGGAAAGGTGCCCGTGCGGGGCTAACGCCCCCGGCGTCCCGCCACCGCGGCCGGCCTGGCGGCGTGCGTTCCGGTGGCTCGTCCTCGTTAATAATACTGAGGAAAGGGGGAGAGGGCTGAGGGAGGACCGGGAGGCTGAGCAGCGCTCCCGGAACGTAGGAAGCAGAGGCTGTCTTGGGTGTAAGCCGCTGCGGAGCAGGGGGCGGAGGGGGGCACCCCTGCCAGCTCTGCGGCGGCGGAGTCGCTGGCCTGGGACAGGCCGGGTGTTCGCCTTGTCTGAGTCACTGCGCCCGCACCGCCGCACTTACCAGAAGGGCCGCGAATAGTGGGACTGTTACACATCAGCGTGAATCTCAGCGGGTCCATTTGGATGTAAATGCTGGTATGGAAATTCCTATTGCGTTTCGCATAGCGCGAGCGTTGCAGCAGAATAAAAAATGAACGTTGGACCAGACGGTCTCACAGTAGGTGCTTTTTGAACTGAATCGAGTAAAGGAGTTTTGTGTTTCTGCAGCAGCAGCAGCAGCAGGAGTACCAGCTCCCCCACGAGAACTTCAAATCCCAACGATCAAAGCTCTCGAGTTTCATATACTGTTCAAAGAAAGGGCAGTCATGATTTATCCACAAGAAAATAGATATTAACCAACCTTTCTTCCTTCTTTACTTCCTTCCACTTCCATATTATTTCCCCAGCGGTGCCAGGTCTAACTGTAATATATAAGGAGAACAACGTGTAGCAAACTACAAAGAGCTGTACTCCTAGGAAGGATGTTACTTGCTCCTCTGTTGTTGTGATGAATTATTGCTGGGAAACCTGTGCTTAGGTGCAGCCATCGTTGCTGATTGAGTTGACAGCAGGAAATACACCCTACAGTTGTAAACGCGGAGAGGATATTTCGCCCCCACATCCCCCAGGATTGTTTTTCTTGCTCAGTGGAAGCTAGCTGGCCAGCTTGAGCTTGAAGTGTGTACTTTATAAAGTTGCGAGTCATTTTGGTAGGCACCGGTGTTTCTTCAGCGTGTTATTCGTGTGTAATTTTCTGCTCTGGAAAGATTAATCTGTAACTAGCTCGTCCTCCTCATAGAATGGAGGGAGGGGGTGGGGGTGCGGACACGACA
Organism: Pedionomus torquatus; assembly: GCA_013398155.1. Taxonomy (NCBI): domain Eukaryota; kingdom Metazoa; phylum Chordata; class Aves; order Charadriiformes; family Pedionomidae; genus Pedionomus; species Pedionomus torquatus. The sequence continues at coordinate 272,073 of VZRU01007625.1, forward strand.
CTGCATCGCATCGGCGTCTGTGAAGGGTCTTCAGCAGCCGCCGTGGTGCTTCTGCCTGTGTGGGCAGTGGCTCCCCCGGCCCCGGGCTTCCAGGGCGGCCGAAAACTGCTCTCAGCACCGCTCCGTCCGCAGCGAGCTTTGGAGGAGCCGCAGTTATTCGCTCCTCTGTTTCGTGGAGTCAGGTGGGGTCTGGAGGGGGAGGCGGAGGCGAGGTGTGGGGTGTCCCTTGGCCAGGAGGGCCGGGAGCTGAAGCAGCCGGGGGATGAGCAGGCGCTTCCACAAGAGCCGGGGAAATGCTCTCACGGGCAAATAACCCGCGTGTTAATTCGGGCTTCATATTTACATGCCGCCCAATTTAAAAATAGATTACGCTTAAATCAGAAACATGTTTCCAGTTTCGTTGCGATTTTGTCGTCGCATTTGCTTTTGTCTGCCCTGCGCCCCCATCAGCCCCTGGCAGGGCTGCCTGGCTGAGGATCAGAAGAGCCCCGAGCGCCCGCATGTCACCCACCTTTTTCGTTTAAACTATTTCATTCAGGAGACGCGCAGGGCGAGGTTACTGCGGCACGAGTGAGGGATAAACGCTTGACGAGACATTCCCATGAAAGGAGACTATAAAAATCGACCTGACAAGCTTTATCTAGGCACGGTCGGGGCAGCCGTGTGGGCCAGGAGTGGGTCTCTGGTGCCATGCTGGAGTTGTAAAACCAGTGCAGAAAATGAGCACTGGCGAGCAACGTGGGATTTATTGGTTATGTCTCTGTTAGGGGACAGGAGCTATAGAATTCCAGAATGATTTTTAGGGGTGTGTGTGTGTGTTTGTTTGGATCCCCCTCTCCCCCCCCCAGCGGCAGCTGGCCCGGGGCTTGGAAATCATTGTCCAGGGTTTGCGGCGCAGGGAGAGATCAGTCCAAAATCTCCTCCCCTCTCTCCTGGCTTTTGACAGGCGCTGCAGCTTCCATTGGAGCAGTAGAGCAGTAGGACCCACATTGCCTACAGATGCCATGGGCACCACATAACATCTACAGGGCCAGCAAAGCCCGGGAGTTTTTCTGCCTTTCGTCCTTACCTCTTTTTTTTTACTTCTCCCCACCGGCGGCTCCCGACATACCCACATACGAGCCGGCTGCTATAAATTACTCCAAGGACATGCCACCCTCCTGCCACCCTGCCGTGCTGGGGGAGGGCCCCGGCTAGGGGCTGGAAAGGGGGAACCGTCCGGGTTTTGGACGATGCTTTACCCGCCCGCGCTACCACCTGCCAGCGCCACCAGGCTGGGTCCCCGCAGGCGCTGGGGACGAGCCGGGGCCGCTTGAGGACAGCAGGAGGTCTTCCTCTGCTTCCCCACGCCGCGGGAGCAGAGGGAGGGAGAGGAAAGAGGAGAAGCAGCCCCGGCCACCCATCCACGGACGGTGCCGGGTCGCCTTGGGCAAAGGAGGGCGCGGCGGCGGCAGCGCCTCCCCCGGGATGCCTGGCTCTCCCCCGGGGTGTTCGATTCGGTCCTCCCGGCCGCCCCGGAGCGGCCCCGGTCAGGGGCTATTCGGGGTGAATGCGTTCGTGAGCTTTCTTTTGCTGGAAGTAAAAGTTCCGTGTAGGTTCAGTTCTAGGAAAGGGTTTTTTCCTGTAAATCTCTGGCAGCTGACAGCCTGAAGTGTAGTTTGTAAGATAACAGGCTTGTTCTTTACTGTCTCAGCAGTTCCCATTCTGGCCTGTCTCTTGTCAAAATCAGCTTTTTTTTTTTTNTTTTTTTCCCCTTTTCCCTTTTTTTTTTTTTTTTTTTTTTTTTTTTTTTTTTTTTTTTAGCCATCCTTTTAAAAGACTTGATTATTGTACAATATACGATAGAGGGGAAAAGAGCTCTTTCCAGAAAGTACCACTGCCTTCAGACAACATGTTGACATATCCACCGTGCCCTCCGCCTGGGGAAGGAGCCAGATGTGTCAGCTCCGGCAGATGTGGCGAATCAAGTCTATCAAAAGAAACGTGGAAAACCGGCAAGAGGGAGAGTGGTTTCGCATTAGCCAGCGCCGAGGCGAAGGCAGCTTGCCTTCGTATTTTTATTTCCGAGCTCTGACCATCACTCGTATGCCCGACGGAGGGCCATCGCCCCCCTTGCCCCCGCTGCTTGCCCTGGGTTGCCTGAGGTTCCCTGGGGCGGCAGCCGCTGGGAAGGGCAGGTGCAGACTGCAGTGGAGATGTATTTGCTTTCGAGTGGGGAAGTAGAGGGGTAGTTCATTAAAGTTGATTTTATAATGAAGGGCACTAGGGAAGAGGGGGAACTGGGTCACTGATTTATTATAACAGAGGATTTAGCGGCCCGCTAATTGCTTTGCAGTCGCTCTGTGTCAAATGCGGTGCCTGATCTCTTCCTTTCCCTCCGTGCTGCGGTTTCTTTTCTTGCTCAGTTCAAATGCTGCTGTCTGAATCCCGGCTTTCCGTGCATTTTAGGGGGGAAGATGATTTAGTGTGCTTTAATTCCTCCCTGCCCGTATTTGAGGAAGAAAAGAAAATCAAACCATTTGCAGTTAATTTCAAACAATGACCGCGATTGTAAAGGCACAAAGGCAATGTTTGATTTACTGTAATAATGTAATTATAGCCCCGGAGTATCAGAATTAAGGGTGTTGCCATTAATGGGCATAAGCGGTTCTTTGGAGGCATTCTTTCTTCATTTGCATTGCTGAAGCTGAAGAGAGGGAAGGTTTAAAAGTGCAGACCTTTGGAAAATCGCAAGCTTATTTCTGTGATCACTATTTATTTATCAGCACTTCTAGTATGAGTTCACATTCATTTAAGAAGGAGTTTTTTCTTAAAAAACAAACAAAGGCTCGAGGAAAAGGGTTGGCTTTGTCTGAAGCCAGTGGAAGAAGACACCAGCTGCTAACAGAGGCACTGGTTTGCTGACTGCCCAGACAAGGCTGTTTCATTTGGCTTATTTAGCTTTAGTATAGGGTTAAAACATGCAGATGAAATACTGGAATAGCATCAGTGCTAAAAGAAGTCACTGTCCGAGGTATGATGTCAAAGCAGTTTCTATGGGAATTGGTTCCGTTAGCGCTTTTATATTTTGTTGATTTGATTTAAATGGTCATGATTGCAGAGACAGTATTTATCACTTAGAAAATTCATTGATGAAAATAGTACTGAAAGTAATCGTCACTTGCTGCTGACAAGTTCAGTCAAGATGTGCTAGCAGGTCATGATATTTTTAAATGAGATTTTCTTTTCTTTACTTGTGATAATTAACAGACATTTTACCCTGATGGTTTCCTTATACATATGCATAGCCAGCAGGATAGGGCACTTTTGATTCTAATGTGAGAATTAAAATAGTGAAGCTTTGTATACTGCTTGCTGATTCCAACTGGAAGTAGATAGTCTTTCCAAGTCTAAAGAAAGTGAATATACAAATAATTTCCAGTGCAAACGCGTTTTTGTAGGGAGTGAGTGGCTCTTGAAGGTCTGGTCCTTCCCCATCCTTGCATGAATCCACTGTTTTCACAGAAAGTGGGGAGGGGGGAAGGGGAGATCAAGCCATGGTGGAAACGGCTACTCAGGGATCTGTTCTGTGGTGCCAGCAGGTGGGCGTTGAATCCCCTTTGTGGTGGCAATGGTGCAGGAATACCAGCAACAAGCCTTGATCTGCCATTGGCTGGAATGTGGCTGTGACAACTTTGGGAATAGCTGGCCTGAGAAAAGTGCTGTGATTGCTGATACCAGCTGGTGGGTAACCACATGGAGAATTTGTCATTCTAGATTTTGGAGAACCCCAGCAGAGGTTCACAGCTCTTGGAAGTAAGCTTTTCAAAAGCAAGTACCTAATGAGAATTAACCTTCCAGGCTGGGGCTGGCTGGGGTCTGACCATGTGTTCCACATACAGTCAGCCATAGGGGATTGCTGCAAGTAGGAGGGACCTTTTCGACTGGGACATTTTAACAATGCTTTTCTGAAGTAGTTCTTCTGAGCTGCTGTTGGGACAGGTTGGCTAAAGATGAATGGGGCCACCACACATGGTGCAAGACCAGGCTGACACCGTCTATTTAACTGGCATTAGGATCAGAGGAACTTCAGGTCCCAGGCAGATGAGCCTGCCAAATCCTGTTGAGGGGGCAGGAGAAATTGGCACCACTTGCTGGCCACCTCCTTCCTCTGGTAAAACTGCCACCACTGCTGCCCAGTGAGCAGGGATGGAGCTGCATCTTTGTCCCAGTCACTGCTTGACATTGCTGTAGATGCACCTGGCAGGAGATGAGGAATCTAAGTCACTTGGGCATCCTTCAAAATTGTTAGTGGTGGCTGATAGAGGGGGTCAGCACTGGACATTTATGTGGGTGGAGAGAAAAAAGCAGGCAGTGCCACCTACTGATGGCTTGGTGGAGCCAGCTCACTGCTGCTAACAGATGTCCCCACAGCCCCAAGGAGCTTGGGGTGGAGTGGTGAAGGGCAGAGAGAGCAGACAGATGCGGTTTGGCGAGGAAAGAAGAATTACACAAAGTGCTTCTTTATTGCAAGACTGCTTCCCAAAAGGCCCAGATGTTATCCTGCACTTTTAAGAGTGAAGAAAGGATCTGTTAACAAGAACTCCATAGCTGCTGGAAGCACAAAGCTGATACAATTGCAAACCAACTCTAACAGTTCATGTAACTGGAAGGCAAGCTATATGTCTTGATGCTGAAGTCGCCAAATAACATTATATCCCATCGATTTGCATGAGATGGCAGAGGGCGTTCAACTTGCAAAGCCGTTGGCAGGAACAGTTTTCCATAAGGCACGTGCCATCACATAAGTTAACAGGGCTACGTCGTCCGTCCTTTTCAGAGCAGCATTCATAAAACTAATCCCAATCATTTGTTGAATGATTTCTGTGATTGCTTCTCAGTTTTATGTGCCATGTAAATCATTCCAGAAGACTCTGGTTTGAATTTCTGCCTCCTTTATGGGAGCTGATGACTTGCAACCTCATTCAGTTTCCTTCGGGGGAGCCCAGCATTGCTCCTTCCATGTGGCAGCTCAGCGTGATCACTGGTACCAGTGATACCATGGGATGCTGTGGGAACCATCAAGTTCTCCCTTGCTGCTTGCCTTTTTTCATAGGAGTGACAATGAGTGAACAAGGCCACTCCATCCTGTGAATATCCTGGCCTGGAAATTATTAATGACCAGGACAGAATTGCAACAGAAAGCATGTGTTTTTTAGAGTTTCTGTTTTCGCTCCATGCCCTGACCACCCGATCTACATGTGGAGTAGCTAGGGAAACGTCTTCTCCCTGGTGCCCAGTGATAGGATGCATGAGAATGGTTCAAAGCTCCGCCAGGGGAGATTTAGAAGCATTAGGAAGCATTTCTTTACCAAGAGGGTGGTTAAACACTGAAACACGCTTGCTAGAGAGATGGTTGGTGCCCCAAACCTGTCAGTGTTTAAGAAGTATTTGAATCCTTAGTGTAACAGGCTTTAACTTTTGGTCAGCCCTGAAGTGGTCAGGCTGTTGAAGAAGATGATTCTTGGAGGTCCCTTCTAACTGAAATGATCCCATCATGGGCCTATCATATCCTGTCCTTGCAATGGGTGGTTGAGGCCCTTCCCTACGCACTCTGCCTTTTCATTGCAGCCATATTTTGGGAAAGGCTGGTAGGGGGTTGTGGTGGTAAGCCAAGTCAAAGAGGCAGGAAATGATCCCTGGAAGGGCACACCAGGGCTGGCAGAGCTCTGCCTTTCTGGCCCCTCTACTCACTGCGCAGACACAGGGAGCATTGGTGGGCTCAGGTGTGAGTTGGCTCACAGTTGGAAGTGTTGCAGCCCTGGTTTATGAGGTGTCTGTGTCAGATACACAAGCTGGGTTGTTTTTAAAAGGTCTTTTTCATGAATTTTTGTGCCAACACAGTCATCTTATGGTTCAGATTGGTGCCTCGTGGCATCTAACTCCCATTGCAATTTTTCATTTCTGCAACGGCCAGGAAAACTTGAGAAGAACTAGTTCTCACAGGCACTATGCTAGTACTAATATTGACTCTAGGCTAATTTTAAAGGAGTTGTTATTTTTTGTCACACTCAGTTGAACCACTCAGTTTAGGTAGTAGACACCAAACATGGATGTTTTATATTGTTTTAGGACAAACTTGCAACAACATAGTTTGGAAAGAGCTGCTTTTTTGTCTTGGACTGCGTGGCTGCATAGAGACTCCAAGCTTATTTTAAAGCTCTCCATGATAAAGTACACAGTGCTACAGCTCAGATACCTAAGAAAGAAAAATTATACAGGTGGGTCTAATGAATGCAAGTCAAGCTTTTCCAAACATGTGATGCACGGGTTATTTGATAGTTTCGTAGTGCAAGATCACATCATGATGAACGGTTAATCTGGTGGTGCCGTGGAACTAAATGCAGTCCTGGGGGTGGAGATTGGGGGAGCTTCTGGTCTGGCTATTTACAAGATAATGAACTGGGCCTGCACTGATACCAGCTAGTTTCCCTTGAAATCCTGGTTGTATGAGAGATCTATTTGTCTTCGCTGGGAGGCTTTACAAGAGTAGGCTACTTGTGTGACTAAATATTTGCAGGGCTGGGCCTTGAGCTTGTGCAGTGCAATGCAAATTCAAAGTGCTGTAAATGTTTTTAGTAGAAGAATTTTCCACTTCAGAGTATAAGGAAAGCAGGGAGAGTAAAAGGGAGATAACGTTACTAAAGCATAAGATTATAGCCAATGTAATATGTGTCAGAACAGCAGGTATATATGTATACAGACACATACATATAAAATATATGGAGGCATCGGTGCACCTCTGTGGATATTCCGACAGATACGGTTAAATATACATATGTGTGTGTTTCTAAGTAGGTGCCAATTTTTCTATTAATGAACTTCTATGTGTAGTAACAGTGCCAGATATGAGATTCTTCTCCTTATAGTTCTTGTGGAGTTTAGTGCTAATCATAATAATGTGCTTATAAGTAAAAGCCTAGGCAGAGCTGTGAATTTAGAGTTTAATATTTGAATTACTCACTGCTTGCTGTCGGTTCCAGTATCCATCAGCAGAGGATAGCTTTCAGCACACAGTTTTTGTCCCGTTCTTGGAAGGTTCTGCATGGTGTTGGGGATGCCCTGTATGAAAGTCTTTCCAATGAAGCTCAGGACTTGTCAGGGCTTGATTGCTAGATTTCAATGAGGAGAATCAACTCTCAGGTGTCATCTCTATGTATCTTGTAGCAGGAAGGCTGATGGTCGATTGACCTTTATTAAGTTTAGGCGTTTTGGGGAACCCATCCTTTTCCCAGGGAGATGCATGTTACAGGTTTGCAGATGCTTTTGGGCTGGGTAGATGTGGCAATATTAAAAAAATATAATGTATTTATATATATATAAAATGTATTAAAATACAAATACAAATAATGTGTGTATATATTGTTATAGAAAAAGATACATATATATGTCATATATGCATACACGTATATGTGTGTGTGTATATATACCATCAGCAATGAGGGGAAATATTTAAAACCCAAGGGATGACTAGATCTTACAGTGTCATATTTGTCTTGCATCATGTATCTGTAAATCACAACTGTATGAGGCAGTGCTGAATCTTCCTGCTCTTGCAGAGATTGTCCCAGTGCTTCAGGAATAAAAGTTGAATCCAAGAATTGGTTGCATTAAAAATACTACATTCGTTTTGATAGCAAGAGCTTCTAAATTGTGCTGTTCTGGTTTTGACATGACATTTAGCAGCTCAAACAAATCAGTGGGAGTTTTTTATTTCCTCTGGGCAACGAATCCCTACAAAATACAGTCTCAACATGACCAGTTTTGATTAAGTAACCCTGTGCCTGTGTGTTTTTGAAATTAAAGGCTGTGGCAAGTGTTGACTACTGTTCTTCATAAAAGTGAGATTTTTTTTTTTTTATGTCTTTCTTTTTTTTAGTTGCACTTTACTATTGTGGGGAGCACTTAGGCCTTACTGTAGTCAGTTTGGGCAAGTCCAAATTAGAAGAGAAAAGAATTAGGTTTCTATAAATGATTTCTGGTGTGAGTCAGTTGAATCTGTCACTTATACTAGTCTGATAATAGTGTTCTTGAAGTTCCTGGGAAATCTTATGTTCATTAAATACAAAAGGGGGGCATTGCCAGCTTTTGTGGTTGTAGAGGAAATCTAAAGATTGTGAACACCAAGGGCTAAAAACTAGCAAGGTAAAGAAAAGGGTTTGCAATGTGTTGTAATTTTTAGGGACGTGGCATGATCTGGGGGGGTGGGCAGTTTTTTGCCCTGCAGTAGTCGGGGCAGCAATTCTCCCACAGCCTGGCAGAGCCCGGCTAGCACAGCCCAGTGTGGGGAAGGTGGGCACAGCCCCAACTCAGAGAAGGAGGCTGGTCTAACCCTTCCCGACTGAGCCACCTCTATAAATGAAATGCAACACTTCGGCAGAGGTTCTGGCTTGACATTTATTTTTGTGGAAATCCAGTTAGGGTGCCTACGCCAATGCAGGAGGGCCCACTGTTTGCACAGACTTACCCTGCTGATGACAGCTTAATAAGCTCCTTTATTTTGTGTTTTTATTCAGTAAGCTTGTTGGCTTTTGTGTAGGGGCTGACCTCTGCTTTTGCCTTCCTCCCGCACCTCTGCCCCAGCTTCCCTGAAAGGGGCACCTCTGTCCCCATCATTTGTAGTAAAAGGGAATTATAAAGGGAGGTGAACCGACTGGCTGTAGGGACATGGGCTCCTACAAAGCCATATAACTTCTGCAGGGACTGACTTTGGATGCCCAGCGTGCCAGAAAACTGTACGAGTCGGCGGGAGTTTTGGGTGCACAGTGACTAATGCAGGACGGAGCCCTTATGACTGAGAAAATCCAAACAGTGAGGGAAGGATTCGGTAAACTCGAAATGAATTATGGCACACAATGTGAGAACAGGTCAACATTTCATATCTGGCATACGTTTTTCTAAACAGACAGAAAGGCATCCCAGTATCGTGACTGTTTGCTATTAGATTGCTATCTACGCAATATTGGGGTGGCGTTTAAATGCAGTGACTCGAGATAGCAAAAAGATGTGGGATTGTATTTCTTTCCATTCATTTAATTGGAACCATGCTGAAAAGGCGTATGAAAACCATCATTCTTGAATATATCTAAAGTGTAGCTTTGCGACGCTGAGAATGATGTCCAACCTAATAGAATTGCAGATAGAGGAGATATTTTGGCTCATCTTTTGCTTCCAGCTATATTCAGTTTCCCCGTGTGGTTATTTTTCTTTTTATTGTGTGCATCCAGCTATCTGGTTCTTACTTCACTGTCTGGGAATACAAAACATTTTGTCTCATTTCAGACCTTAAAATGGAATTGGACAAAACCAAAAAGGAACTGAGAAAAAACAAGTATTTTGGGCGACACCTCTGTACTTGTTTCTGTGTCTTAATAAGTCAGCTTCTTAAACAAATGGCCTAAGAATTACTGTCTTGGAGTATTTTGCGTCTGTATATACCCTGTGTTTTGTAACATCTGTATGCTGGATGGTGGTTCATCAGGAGGGGATGAATGTAACCATTTTAGATGCTTAACTGGCTGTTGGGACTTGCCCAGTTTGTAATCATGGTAATTGCACATACAAATACGGCCGTGTAATTACATGTGCGTTTTTGCATTTAGTTTCAGGAGTTCATTTAGAAAAGTATAAATGTGGCCCAATAAATCCTTTATATCTCAGACTTCTGTGCTTTTATAACTCTATATAATTATGTAATAATGCTGCATCTGGAGGAGTTTCACTTAAGTAAAAGCAATAAAGAGCTCAGGTTAGATTATGTATTTTTGACTCAGACCTACCCTAGCTTGCTCAGTACTGTGTTTTTCAGCTCGTAAGATTGATTAAGTTCAACAGTACTTGTGCAAGAAAATTTTCTTGGGAGAAAAAAGAGCAATTTAGTATGACATCAAAACTGGATCAGGTAATTTAAACTTCCACAATGACTGAAGTGATTAAATTTGTATTAATATAGTAAAATGTACACAGAATAGTCACATACGCTGTCAGTGAAGACTTTTGCCAAGGTACAAATTGGATACTAAAATGAAAGAATTATTTACAAGCAACATTCAAGCTCTCTGAGAACAAAACTGAATCACAATTATTACTATTGGCATTCATGGATTGAGATAAAATAGACAAAAATACTGTAATTATTTTCTACGTACGTGTTTGTATGCACATAAATAGATAATCAGACTAATGGTATTTTGTGTGCACAGATATGTATGTGTTAGGTTTTTATAATCAAATTAATATATAATTGTTGTTTGCCTTCTGAATTTCTATTTCTGGAACGGTTTTCACAAGCATTGAGAATGTCTAATGAAGGCTGATATCTTTTTTTTTTTTTGTGTGTGTGTGTGTTCAGTGTTACTGTGACCCAACAGTTGTTGCGATACCGCCATTTCCCACTGTGTATTGCTTGCTAATTTCCTTTATGGCTTTTCCCCCAACGGATAGTATTATTGTACTAAAGATGAGAGCTGAACTCTGCAGAGGATGCAGAAACAGATGTTAGATTTGGCTGCTCAGAAGTGAAGGTTTTCAAACCTACTGAGCTTCATCCAACCTTCTTAGTCTGCCCCTACACAAGAGAGACGTGAAATACCCAGTAAGACCTGCAGAATCTGACTTGTCTTTTGTGTTGAATATTTTAATTTAATTTAATTTTTTGTTAATTCAGAAGGCTGAAACAGAATTGTGCCCATGTGTTACTTTAAGATAGTTTGCAGCACGTGAAGAAGATTTTACTCCTGTCAATAAGCTGCACAAAAACTGTGTCGCTGAGGCTAAGGAACAAACCCAAGTGTGGTGTGAATGGTTCTAGAGTAAGAAATGAGTGCCGTTGAAATCTTTGTCTCGGTTGTGGCAGTAAAAAGTAAGGTCCCTTTTCCTCTTTCAAATGTTCCTATAGGCATCTAGCACAAATTCTCTGTTCTGTATCTATGCCAAAATCTTTTCGGCATGTTTTAAAATAAAATCTTCTAGCTCTTTTTTTTTGTTTAGGTTAATGTTCATGTTTAAGCAGCTGTTTTGAAACACAGTGCCATTTTTACACCAAAAAGAAAAATTGTTTACTTCTTTTACATTTTTTGGCACCCTTTTTTTTTTGTTTAAATGTAGACAGCTACAGTTGGAGCTAGCAGAACGGTTCGTAACAAATCCCCTATTTGCTGACTTTTAGCTTGGTCTTTGCTTTCTTTCTGGGAGAGTCACAAGCTGTAAGAAGACGCTTTATACTTGAATCTGCTTGCAGTGGTTACCCTCAGCCTCGCACTGCTGCCTGCAGTGATGCCACTCGCTGCTCTAGCTCTCTGTTTGCCTGGTGAATTAGGCTGCACAAGCCTGGCTTCTTCTGCTGGGCTGTATCTGAGTCCCCTTGGCTCTGAGGACGCCCTCACCGTCTTCCCTGAGCTTTCTTGAAAAGTCAAATTACACAAGACAAGGCAGTAGAGGAATAGCAGTGGGGTGGTTTTTTTTAATGCGTTTTCACACGGATCCTTTTGCTGTGTGGTTTATTTGACTGGGGGCAGAGATTACATTTAATTTTATTTCATGTGCATGCTGTTCTGGCTGGAAAGTTGCAATCAGATCCTTATCAGGCTCATTTAACTGCCTCTCTGCCAGGGGTTGGCAGGGAGTTTGTAAAAGCCTGTCCCTCAGCTCTGACAGACATTGTCCCACTCCATATAAAGCAAGACATCTCTTCTCCACAGTCTTTAAATATTCTTGTGCAAGTGAAAATTAATCATTCAAATGTCCTTGGAAAGCAAATACAAGGAGCTGGAGCGTAGCCGAAATTGCCATTTAAATGCTTTTAAATTATAGAAGCTACTGGCAGATAATGTTTTGGAGTAGTTGTCCTTCTTGAACAGTACTGTGCTTGAAAGTCCATCAAGTATACCAAGAGGCAAAATCTGGCTGGGAAAAGATAAGTTTTGGCATTTCAATTGCTTTTCAAGCTACTGTCTCATTGAAATACACATTGCCACTCAGTGCACAAACAGTAGTCCTATGGAAAATGCCACTAAAGCTATTTTTGTGATGTCGTTTAAGCAGAAAATCAGTCTTATTCAGCCAGGTATTGCATAGTCTAAGCTATTTTGCTCAGATAGAACTCTGTTCCTGCATTCACACTATTTTAATTTATTTTTTTTTCCTCTTAAACATTCATTGAGATAAGATCCTGTACAGAGTGGTATGCAAGGCCAGCTTCACTGGCCTTGTGCTTTTTGGTGCCCACAGAAGACTCTGCTGGCTAATGGGGGAGTTTTAGTGAAGTGTTCCTCAAACGAGAGGATACAAAAGCTTCTGGGGGTCAATTTCAAGGCAATACAGCATGTAGAGCTCAGAGCCTTGTAAGAAACGCTTGCTTTGCTCCTCGCGCCCAGGGAGAAATGTGAAAACATACCAAGATACATTATGCTGATATTGCCTGGTTGTGATTTTTTTCTTTTTCTTTTTTTTTTTTTTTCCCCCAGCTCTATGGCTATTGCTACCAAGATAGCAATGACATCCCAGACACACTGACGACCATCACTGAACTAGGTTCGCCTTTGGAGATGATTCAGCTTTTACAGACTTCCTGGGAAGACAGATTTCGAGTGAGTAACGACTGTTTTAAAAGGATGTCTAAGAGTGATGAATACAAAATAACGCCAAGCGTGAAGCAGGGGTTATATACTATGTAGTGCAATGCGTATTTATGAAACATTTGCTTTGCATATGATTACATCTTGGTTTAGAAATAACATTTAGCACTCCCTTTCTGCAGTGTTTAAGATACTGTGCTATTTTGTCCATCGATGTTATCTAGTTGTAGCCGGTTGTGTGCTTTCTACATGATATCTTCAAACGTTTCTTACTTGTTAAAGCTCGAGGCCCAGGATTTTTGGCGTTGAGCATTGTGCTCTGCAACTGGGATTTAAACAATAGAAGGATGTTACATTTCTCTGCTGATCCTTATCATAGGTTGGTTATAGAATTATTTTCTACTGCTTCCTGCTCTGTTCATCTTTTACTGGGGAAAGAGTGAAATAAATGTACACAAATCTCAAACCCAGGTTGCCTGCCGCGTTGGCAATTTACCAGGAGCACGAAGGTCACACTTAATTTGTCCAAAATGAAGCCAGACTGCAGCAATGCTTTGATCAAGGCAGCGCTGTCTCACTCAGCGTATATTGGGATGTGTTGTCGGCTGAGGCTAACTCACTCCCGGAGATGTTGTGAGGCAGCGGCAGTCTTCATCTAAACCGCTGTGGATTGCACGGCTGTATCTGTACCAGAAAATTAAAAGGGCGCCTGGCTGATGTCAGAGATGAACCAGCAAGGTGCAGCCCACGTCCATATGGGTGAATTCTCGCCTTCTTGAGAGCCGGGTGGCTGCACATAGGGTGCTGGTCAGAAATGGTCCCTGGGTCATGCTTCCTTCTGGATCACGTCTGTGTAGGGTGCTGGAAAATAGCCTTGGTTCCTGTCAGATCTGGGCCAGAGACTTGTGTGAGCAAGTGTGCCTGTGGGATTATGTTTCTGTGCCTGAGAATGTTCCTTGGCAGAGCTTATTTTATGTATATTTTATGTAAAAGAAGCTCACTCATGATAAGGGGTAGAGGTGCTCATCACAGCTCCGGAAACACAGGATCTGTCTTCGGCTCATCTTGTTCAGGGAATGCATTTAATGGGCTGTGACCCATTAATTAATGCAACTGTGTACAAAGTAAATGACCAAGAGATATGTTAGATTACAGGTAATAAGTAGGGAAGTTTCTTCCAGCATGGATATTTCTGAGCAAGCAATTGTAAAGGGAGATGAAGGAGAGTTAGGTGAAGGTGCTGAGCTGATTCACAGAGGTGGAACTACAGATAAAACATACCTGTGCCCGCTGTAATGACATCTTAGATAATGACGTGCTCATTAGCTTGTCTAGGACACAACTAATATGGAGAAGAAGGAGGAAAAAAAGTCATATCTTCTTGATAGGTGAGACTTCTTTGTGGTCCAGTCCTGAAAACACTGCATAAATATTTGACTTTATTTCTACAAATAACAATTCCCTTGAGCTGAGGGACTCGGCAGTAAGCTTGCTCTTTAGATCCACACCTCTGTGCTCAGCAGAATTGCATGATACAGAGCGAAGCGTTCATGCTTAAAGCTTGTTGCAGAGGGGCATTTGCAGTGCCTGGCTGCAGGTACTCAGGGCAGCATCCCATCAGGGTTGGACACAGAGGTTCCCAGTGTAGGAGCCAGGGGCTTTTTTGCCTTTGAGAAGAGGCAGTAATACCAGATGACAGGCTGTGTTTTTATTCAGGCTAAATTCTGAGTTCACTGGCAATTGGAGATGTGTGCGCCAGAGGTTAATTTGGAATGGATGTGCCTTTTATGAGCACGTATTGCAGGATGGCACGTACGTGAGTGCTGTGTCTTCCATATGAAGGAAAGGGTGATCAGGTCTGGTGTCCCATAACCAGGCCAATGTTCATCTACACTTACAGGCATCTCCATGTGAACTGTGGTATCCTGTAAGTAGGAAAAAAATGTTCTAATCTGGTCAAGCAGGGAAATGATTGTAGAAGTGTGCGGTAGTCCTAATGTCCCACAGACGAAGGGTCTATGAGGGATAACTTCAGACAAGCTCAGCTTTCTTATGAAGAAAGAGCATTTAGGTGCTCCCCTGGGTGTACCATTTATGTCCTGGGACTGAATTTGGATTTCACTACTTGAATGCACGTGGCCTTAACAGTATATTTTAACCAAAACCAAAGATTATATGTAAACAATAAAAAGCTTGCTAGACTACATAAGACCTGTTATTAATTTAATACATAGAATAAAAATTCCAGTATTTAACTGTGTTCATATTAATGCTGCACTTACATTAATATGTTACGTAGTAGACTCTAAAGGAATGCAAGAATTGAAAACAGTAGTTTGGTAGGGAATTTGAGTTCAACATTCATCCAGTTTGGTGTTTAGTAATAGTTACTCAAGTTTGTAACCTGCAATCGAAAAGTGCAATGTCAGCATGGATCTCTCACCCACCCCAACCTCCAACTGGAACGAGGGTCCATCAAGGTAGATGGGCATATAAGGTTACCCTGAGGCACACCAAAGAGTTATGGAGAAGTTGTGGAGCTCCGCTTTCTGGTAATTTGCTTCCTTTTCCCCCTGAAAAAAGCAAACATAAGAGGAACTAGTGAGGGAAAAAAATAATATAAGAGCAGTCAAAAGGCAGGATCAGTATGGAGGCAACACAGACACTGTCTGCAGTTGGAGCTCCAGGCGTGGGTGCAGAGCAGTTGGTCTGAAACTTCCAGACCTGGAGTTTGTAAAAGAACAGCATCAGGCTGCGTGGTCAAGGCCTGTGCGTAATGTGTTATTAAAAGTTAATGCTTTTATTTCTATTAAAAGTAAGAATAGCAACAATGAGCTGCTCTGCTTCAAGAATAGTGTGGGAAAGCACTGGTAAAGCAGCTTATTTTTATTTCAAGTCTCTGAGGGTTTTACAATCAGCTATGCTAATCCTATGAAAAATACCTTAGTTGCAGGATTCAGTTCTGAGAATAAGTTCTAACGCCTATATTAAGTCAAATATTTATGAACATTTCTTCAGCTAAAGTGGTTTCCTTTATATACTTTGTACTGAGAAAACAATGCAATGTACCCACGGTTTTGCATTCCAGATATGTCTCAGCTTAGTTCGCCTTCTGCATTACTTGGCACACTCTCCTCTGGGCTCCGTGACATTACTGGATTTTCGACCTCGGCAGTTTGTGATTGTGGATGGGGAACTGAAGGTGACGGATCTGGATGATGCCAGCATCGAGGAGAGCTCTTGCACCAGTAACAGTGACTGCTTCATGGAATTCCCTGCGAGGAACTTCACCCTGCCCTGTTCTGTTGAGGGACGGTGTCAGAGTATGAACGAGAAGAGGAATCTCTACAACGCCTACAGGTATGTAGGTGAAAAATAATTAGGAGCAGGCAGGAAGTCTCCAGCATACTCTATAGTTACTCACATTTACGAGTTTGTCTCAGTTTTGTTACCTAAGAGTAAGTGAGGCCATAAATAATTGTTTTGTTTGTGAAAATACATAACATTTATAGCTTTGGAGATGCTCTGCATGCTTTAAGTGTGATTCACTGCTTATTATCTAATTTTATGTTGGTTTTGTTCCACTGAATTCCTTACCCAAGAAGAGATTTTCATAGGAGTGTAACAGATGTGCCTCTGGAGGTGGGGGCCCATTAGCTCTGTGCTGAGATGATTCAGGGGCCACAAAGAGCCCCCTCAGTCACTGACTGTCTGGGGTGTAATGACAACAAAGCAGTGTAATGCTGTGG
Organism: Pedionomus torquatus; assembly: GCA_013398155.1. NCBI lineage: Eukaryota > Metazoa > Chordata > Aves > Charadriiformes > Pedionomidae > Pedionomus > Pedionomus torquatus. The sequence continues at coordinate 288,436 of VZRU01007625.1, forward strand.
AAGCAAGGGTTGCTCCCTTTGTCCCCCCTCCCAGACCCTGCTCTCTGCATGATCAGGTGCTGGAAGACTGGCTCTTGGGTCACTTGTCCTATTGCTTATTACTTCAGAAAAGAGGACATAGCTGCAAGTTGTGTCAGGGGAGGTTTAGATTTGATATTAGGGAAAATTTCTTCATGGCTTATCAAACATTGGAACAAGCTGCCCAGGGAAGTGGTGGAATTGCCGTCCCTGGAGGTACTTAAAAGATGGGTAGCCCTGGTGCTGAGGGTCATGGTTTAGTGGTGGTTTTGGCAGTGTTAGGTTGATGGTTCGAGTCAATGATCTTAAAGGTCCCTTCCAACCTAGACGATTCTATGATTTTATGATGCTGCTTCTACGTCCATGACAGGGGACATAGAGTTGACAGGTCACACCAGGCCATCTTCCAAATTTGATTTTAGAGGTTTCTGCGGATTTACAGGGGGGTCCTTCTGGGCGATGGCTTTGTATTAGTGACCTTGACTCTCCCCTGTTGGCCACTGTTCTCCTCGGAGGCCTGGGATGGGTTGCTGAGGGAGACGTGTTGCTGCTTTCCATGGATCCAGTAGCAATGCTCAGTGCCGTTCTCCTGCTGCCACTGCTCCGGCTGAGGGGTGCTGCTGGGGCAGGGGGTCACCTTGTCTGATGGAGATAGGAGAATGGAGGATCTCAAAGCAATGCCATCATGGTGTGCTCATTTCTCAGACTTCCCTTTCAAGTATCATGCCATTCACTGCCTGCCAGACCACAACGAGGAGAGGCTGCTCCAAAGAGAGTCTTCTGCTTTGGTCCCGGGGTGCTTACCAGCATGTGTGTTGCATTAGCTGACCACACTGAAATGGGCTGCACCACATGACAGCCATCTGCAGTTGCACAGCGCAGTTTTCAGTCTGTCCTGCAACATTTTCCATTTCCATTTGCTTGGCTTAAAGATCTTGCTTAGCTTGCTAGCCTTTGGTTAAGATGGTTTTACTGGTCCAGCTCAGAAATCTTTAGTAGGCCCCTGTCGGTCTCGGTCATTAAGTGGGGACACATCTGCAGTGTGGTGGGCTTGAGGCAGGTTGCTGGTCTTGCTGAAGGAAGTGGTCTTTTTGATATTACAGTTCTCAGTATTGCTTTTGAACCTCACACCGGTGTGTAACCCGTGCACAGCGCCCCAGTGTTTCCAGCTCCTGTTTTCGCTTAATTGGGTAGAGACAGCAGGGTTTTGTTCAACGGCAGATCTGTGCAAGATCAGGCTGCCACCACCTGTGGCTTGGGGCATCAACAACAGACCCTTGTGTGCTTTGTCTTGCAAGGCTAAATCTTCAGGCCATTAGGTATAGGCAAATTTTGTGTTTTCATGGGTGCTTCCCGTTGCTGTGGGGTTAGGGACTGCCCTCCGGACAGGGTTGCTGGTGCTGTTGGGCTGAAGTCAAAAGCAGCAGTATGTCAAACAGCACATAAACCCCTTGTAATTTTAAAATATAGCAAGCCCTAGCCTTGAACGTGTCATTAGCCTATCTCACTGGTTTCTTTATGAGGTAAATAATTAAAGGAGAGAAAACAATCTGGAAAAAACTCTACTATGCAAGAACTGGCCCATCTTGACTTTCAGATGGTTACCTTCTGTCACAAATGTGTCTCTATGGGTTTTCCTCCAAATGTTTGGAGGAACAGTTTTCAAAGCACTGGACAGTTTTAAAAGTAGGGATAATTAATATTTTGAACTATTAACCAATGGCTGAGATGAATTCTCCATCATTGTCAATTGTTAAATTAGGATCAGATCATTCTCAAAAAGAAAAAAGGGTAAAAAGGGCTGTAGGAAGAAATGTAAAAGGATCTGACAATTTGTGTTATGCAGATCACAAGGGATGCCACTGGCCCTGGAATCGATGAATAACAAATGTTTCTGCAATTAAGTTGTGTAGGCGCCAGTGTCTCTACATGTCAGAATTTCACATGTGGGTGTTTGCATTAGAACAAGTCATACATTTATATAGCCACGGAAAAACAATAACCTCCGTGACTTGCTTCCATCCAGCATTTAGCAAAGAATGACAGCGACTGAATTTTTGCAAAGAACTACTCACGATCAGTCGGACTCTGCTTATGAGTAATCTCTAAACAAAAAAAAAAAGCGAGGTAAAATTTACCAGACAAATTATTCATTACATTGTGCTGCTCTTTAGATTTCTGTATGTATTTATATTGGCCATTTATATTTATGTATACGCTTCACTAAGAAAACCTGCCTGGGGTTAATCCTGCTTAATAAATATAATAATAATACAAAATTAGAATTTATAGTATTTGTTACACTTCTAGATCCTTTATATAAGTAATATTTGTAAGGGATGAAAAAGAGTCTTAAAATCTCAAGGAAATACTCATTGTGTAAGTGGAATGTGTCAGTCCAGCAATGCCTGTGTTTACGATCAATTTTTGCTGTTGGTAACTTCATTTTTTAGTTTGTGCTTATGTAAGATGCCGGCCAGTCACCCTCCTGAGCATGAGTCTCTGAAGGTCTCTGTTTGACAATGTGGTCTCTGTATATGAAAAAACAAACATCTACTTTGCAGGTTAGATGTAAAGCAGGGTAGTTTCCCAACTGTATTCCTGTTCCGCTTATTACCCAATATTTCTGTCTGAGAGTTCTGTTTGTATTGTCAGATCCCAAACAGTCCATCTTAGGTTGCTGTAACACTGAGTTTGCAATGGGTAGTAATATTAGGGATTTAAAGGAACAGTGTGAAAACTAAGTGTACTTCAAGTGACGGTAAAGGCATGCTCTTTTTTCTTTGGTGATTAAAATGTTAAAATGAAGAATAAACATCCATCAATGAATATGTACATGAGTGCATCTTAAATTTAGATTAATGGTGAGAGTAGAGAAGACATTCTGAATTGCAGTGGCACTAGAACAATAGAAGAAAGCTTTCTCCTCACAATTAATTTGAAATTCCGAGAAAACTGTAGAAAAGAAAATAATAGTTAATTAGTTGAAATTAAATTTGATTTATGCACTTTCAAGGCTTAAAAAAACCCCCCAAGACTTCTGGGGTTGATGGCATCCTTTTAATTTGTTAAAGTACAGACAGCTTTGCAAATAATCACAATCCATGGAGCTTCATAGCAAATTTGTGTATTAATGGAACATTTATGAGTAGTTCCAAGGCAGCATTGTATCTAACAGTATGAATATGGCCTAGGTATGCCAGACAGCTGCATTGAATAGTGTCAGGTGTGTATTATTTGACTATAGAATACAATTATATTTCCTGAATAGGTCAGTGGTTTATAAGGAATAGAAATCTTATTCCTTACATTGTTCAGTAGTTACCAGACATCTGTAAACTTTCTTTTTTTCTTCTTTTTTTTTCTTTTAAACTTTTTAATATGAATTACTTTTCCATTGCAGGTTTTTTTTTACATATCTTCTTCCACACAGTGCTCCATCCTCACTGAGGCCATTACTGGATAAGATAGTCAATGCGACAGGTAATCATAATAAACATGATAATGCCAAGTATGTCCTTTTTTTTTTTTTTTTTTTAGTGTGACTAGCACATTTGGGATGTGGGGGATGCTGCTTTTATGTTCACAGTAATAGAACTAGATTGTTTTTCTATCCAGAATAAAATTTCTCCCATATAGAGAAAGCAAGAATGGCCCCATATACCAGGGAAATTCCATTTTGAGATTTTCATCCAGGCTTCACAGAGGTACTTATTTCCTCCGGACACCTCAGCACTGGAGTGAACTGCATCAGAATGCAATTTGCAGGATCTGAAGGAACATCCATCTCTGGCAAGGGGAATTTTAATGATAGAAACAGGATGCTTCCCCATTGCCAATGGTAGTGGTAGTGCTTTGATACCTCAGAAGCCAGAGGCAAGATCATAGAATCGTGGAATGGTTTAGGTTGGAAGGGACCTTAAAGATCATCAAGTTCCAACCCCCCCGCCATGGACAGGGGCACCTCCAACCTAGACCAGGTTGCTCAGTGCTCTATCTAACCTGGCCTTGAACACCTCCAGGGATGGGGCATCCACAGCTTTCCTGGGCCACTTCTTCCAGTGTCTCACCACGCTGAGAGAAAAGTACTTGTTCCTAATCTTTGCTAATTACCAAGGTAGTGCCTTTGGGACAAGAGCAGTTGCATGTGCCTGTAAGTTTGATTTCAGGCTTTTCGGTGCATTGTTCTAGGGGTTTTATACCTTGCACTGTGTGCATTCAGTAGGAAAGTTAATGATGCTGGGCTATAGCTAATTAGCAAGCAAAGCCTTTGGAGCTCCCTATGTTGGCTAAAGCTTCTTGCTTGTGGGGAGCTCACTGCAGTGTTCTTTGCCTGCAGGCCTGGGGTTCCAGCTGGATGAGCTGGCCTCTAACATGCCTGGCTCTTGCCAGGTATCAAGCCCAATCTGTAGTAACTCAGGGATTTAATGTCCGTGCCACAATTGTGCCACAGAACAGGGCACCTCTAGGCTCTGATGCTTAGGGCTTTATTTGAATGCAACCTCATTTTGTCTTATGGGGGTTGCTCCACATGTAACTCGTTTTTTTTCTGTGCTTTTAAAGGAGAACTTCACTGGGGAATAGATGAGACAGCTGCTCAGCTGGAGAGAGTTTTGAATCTGTATAAGAGTGGAGAGTACCTACAGAACACGACCCGGATGTCGAAAGCTGGTAAAGCGGTCTTTCTCAAAACTTTGTCTTTATTTTGAGGCTTGAAAGGGCAAATGTGCAGAAAATGGGGCTCAGTGGCCCTTGAAATCATGCACGTGATAATCTGTTGTCTGCGTTGGCTTTCCTGGGTGCCTTCTGAAGCCCTTCTCACTAAATGAGGTAGCTGCACATCCATAGGTGTGAGTAGGCTGTAATATGGATAAGGAAATCCAGTAGAGCGTTGCTGTCCATAGCAGATGGCCAGAATTTTTTATCACATCTTCACAGTTCTCTGCTGTTGGAGTATCAGAACCTGCCCAAACATGAGTTGAGGGGAATCTAATCAAGATGCCTTAGCCCTCCATGTTGTTCCTGAGACTTGCAGGAATTTCTTCCTATGTAAGCACTTGTAAACTAGAAGTATAAAATTTTTGCTTGCTTTGCAAGAGGAAAATAAGGTGTCCCTCAGCTGTATGCTAGCAAAAAATAAACAACCACAAAAAACCCCAACTAACCAACCAAAAAGAACAGGATGAAAACTAAGCTGTATAATAGTAGCTTTTTCATAAGATCTCTGCAGCATCACAGGTATGTAAAATGCTATTCAAGCAGCTATGATACAGAGGGGTGCATATTCTTCCTGGAAGGATAGCTTGTGGAATTATACACGTCAAAGAAGATTATGTATGATGGAAATGACTGTTAAGCCTAACAATTGCAAAAGCTGTTTTGCAAATTATTTTTGTGTACGTACAATATTCATGTCAAACTGTCAACATAATTGACTGCAAGTTGATAGGAAAATTATGGCTTTGCTGCAAAAAGCTCAGTAAAGAGGGAAAGATGGGTTCTAAATGAAGATGAATGTTGGCACAGGGGGTTTGAAAAGTTCAGTGAAGCATTTGCTCTGTGAAAGAGACACAGGAGCCAAATTCATTCCTGTCGTAATGCTGTTAACCTCAAAGGGCCATGACACCAGGGATGAATTTGACCTACTTATCAGAATAATTCAATATTTATTTTGTTGTAAAATTGGCAGGAAAATTGTTGCAGGTGTTCATTTAACTTTCTAATTTTCAGCTTTTCATCACAATCTGTGCTGAGTGATGCCTGTCAACACAGCAAAATTATTTTCAGCAGTACAATCAATAGTACAAACACGTCCTTTGTTGAAGAAGTGCCAGGAGGGCTGAAGTTTTTCTGTGATGCTGGTTGATTCCAGATTTAACTGCCGTATCAGGACAAGATGAAGTTTTGAATTTTAGAGGGATGTCATGTTTATAAAGAATCTCAGGGGGAGAAGCTTAGGACAGCGCTAGTAAATGTAACAGTGCAGGTTTTTACTAATATGGAGCAGAGCTCCATGTATATTTGACTACTGTAATAACTACACATTTTTGTGTTAGTTTAATTCCGTAGAGTCCTGGATAATATAATGCAGAATCAGCTGCCTGGTTCATGGTTAGTAATGCCCTTCTTTCCAAGGAGCTCTTTTTATTTGTAGGGCACTGCTCATTGGCTTAGGCACTGTACAGCGTAAGCAAAGATGTTGAAAATCCTCAGATTTTCTTTAGATGCTTTGTGTAACATATTTGGGCAGTAAAGACTGTGAGCGCAATGCTGAATTCCTTGATCGGAAAATGTTCTCAACCAGCAGCAAGCCTGAGGAATCAAATATCTTAGTGGAAACTACACTTAGATGAGATGTGTTTTCAGACTTGGCTGCCATGCCTTTAAGATGTGCAGGCCTGTTTCTTGTTTGTTCTAAAGCTACTTTAACCAAACAGAAAAGGGGTTGTAATTTATTTCTATTTTAAGGCTCCCTTTCCTTGCCAGAAAAGTATGAAGAAATTATATTGTGAGGGAGAAAATACGCCTGCCTACTCATTCGTATCACTTTTATTCTGAACATATTCCTTCTTCAACCGGTATTTGACTGGTAATACCATGCTAGAATTAGTTTTTTGTATTCTCAATCCAGAGATTATGAAATTAGAAATTATTCAGAGATAGGGAATCAGCAGTCCTTCTGTGGTACAGTGAAGCTGCAGGAGAAGGTGACAGTGGTGCTGAAAAGGACTGGTGTCCAAGTGCTCAACCTCTTCCTTCTAGAAAGAGGAAAACCTCTTTCCTTCCTGGAAGTGCAGGCCATTTCCAGCTGAGCTGGCATCCTGACTGCTGAAACCAGGGCTGAGCAGCTGGAATAATTTGTGTGATTCCTGGCAGGTGGTGGAGGGAGAGACGAGAGTGAAAAGGGACAACTTTCCCAAGTTGTCAGCTGAGGTCAGGCTTTGGCCCTGCTTGGGGTCTAGGAGGATGCTCTTACTCTCTCAAAGAAAAAATATTTTTAAGATTGTGGAATTTTATTTTAAACCTTTTTTTTTTTTTTTTTTCTGCCTTGCTTTACAGCATGATGAAAATTCAAGAAGCGTGTTTTCCAACCCGGTGCTAGGTTAAGATAAAACTAGAGATGATGGTGTGGTTGTCAGGCCAGATTTGAGTTAATTAGAGCTTTGCATGTGTATTCCAATGTGCCAAGATTGGGCAGGCACAAGTTGCATCAGTTTTGCTCCAGATGATGAAAGTCTTACAAGGTGACTTGTTTCCCAGGATTTTTGTTCTCAAACATTAGGCACTACGTGAATTAACAAACGCCAGTCTCCTTTGGCACCTAAAGGGTTGTGACAAAATAAGGCCTTTCTGGTGTGTGATCTATTTTGAAATCCTAAAAACAGAACTAGAGGAGAATTCAGACCCAAGAATTGCAAGATTTTGTTTTGTTTTCTATTTTGGGGAATAAATTAAAAAAACACAGAAGGTTCAGAATTTGTTTTAGGTCTAAATGCTTTGAATTACCTGTTGGGTAGAGCACTGTAAATTTGTACTAGGAAAGAAGAGATCGTGGTCTTGGGCAAGTGATCTAAGGCCATAACTAAAACATAAACTTTGAGGAAACAGTCTGTTATCTATCTGAACCTATGTTTCTGAAAGGAAGACCTCCTCCTGTGAACACCATGAAGTGAGGAAGGTGATATTGATAATCGGTAGGGAAGTGACATGAAGAAAGTTCTTGTTAGCCCAAGTGTTCCCATAAATAAAGTTTAACAAGATGACATAGTCATATTACAGAAGGTCTTGGATATTAAGCTTTCACTGTGCTTCAGTTGTAAAAGATTTTATAGTGCTGTAAATTATATTATGCTCTGGACTTTGCTTTAGTATCTTAGAAACAGAGTAGAGGCGTGGGAGACATTTGATAGCTATGTATGTGTTCTGTAATCATAAATCACACTATTGTTAATGTTGATATAGGAACATTACAGTGTTTAAAACAACACCATGAACAAATACTTTTATATTCCATCAACTGTTGGTTTCTCTTGCTGGAATCCAGAAAAATGTGAATTAAAACAGGAGCCATGTATTACTTCTGACATATGTTATCTAAAAATGATTAAATCGTTCCATTAGTTATCCAGATTAAGAAGACTGCTAAAAAAAAAATAACCTACTGATGTTCATCAGTAAAGTCCTGCTCCAGTATCAACATTTTTGTTACTTACTGATTTGTACCAACTGGGTGTCTGGCCCTTGAGCTAAGCTCCAGCCCTTCAGTTAACTCAGAATTTACTGAGAAATGCGTGAAATCAGCTAACGCTAGTAAATCCGATAGCTTTGTTATTCATTAAAGCTAATAGATGACCCATTATTAGGCCTAGAGGGTGTGCAAGCCCACAGAAAGGCATAATTAGCTACTGCTGTTAGTTAAAAGTACGTTCTCAATGCTAAGAAAGCTGGGAAGGTTGGACATAAAGCAAAGACACTTCATGTTTTCCTTTGTCTTAAGACAATTTGGCAGGATTATGCTGTATGTAAACATTTACAGTACAACAGTGTTTTGAAAAAATATTCTGCAGGGTCACTATAGCAACCTGCTTAGGAAATTGTAAATCCACCCAATTACTGAAATCAAGGGGAGTGTGTGTGTGTGTGTGTAAGTGTGAGAGAGAAATTTTGCAAGGTTGCTGGAATATTTTTTGAGGCAGTTTTTATATCCCACAGCAGGCCACAATGTGAAGGCACAACACATGCTGCTCAAGGCCCTTGAAGGCACAGCCGGGAGCATACTGCAGCCCGGTCCTTGCAGCCCTGATTCCTGCTTTATCTGGCACTTGTGCATTCAGCGTTTCTTTCCCAGGGACATCAAGGCTGCTTTGCAGCCAGCTGAGGAGGACGTCATAGAATGATTTGGGTTGGAAGGGACCTTAAAGATGATTGAGTTCCAACCCCCCTGTCATGAGCAGGGACACCTCCCAATAGAGCAGTTTGCACAAAGCCCCATTCAGCCTGGACTTGAACACCTTCAGGGATGGAGCATGCACAGCTTCTCTGGGCAGCCTATTCCAGTGCCTCACCACCCTCATAGTGAAAAATTTCTTTCTAATATCTCATCTGAATCCCCCCTCTTTCGTTTTAAAACTATTACCCATCATCCTATTGCTACACTCAAAACATTGGTCCCCATCTTTCCTGTAAGCCCCCTTTAGGTAGTAGAAGGCCACCATAATGTCTCATTGGAGCCTTCTTCAGGTTGAAAGGCACAGAGGGCTTTTGCATCATTAGCTGGGCAGTCCCAGCAACACAGAGTACAGAAGCAGGTTCCTTTGCACCTTTATGGCACTGGAAGTACAGTGGGGCTGTGTATCTGTATAGTGACCGCTTAGTTGTTGCTCACATGTATCTCCACCATCATGCAAACCATAAGCCCTGTTTACCAAGCAACGTGTTCTCCTGTCACTAAACTTTTCTAGGTCCACCAAGTGTCTTTTGCAAATCCTATCTGTTTTTAAGCTTAAATACCACCCCCTATGACCTTAGATACCTTTTGGCTCATCTGTTGTCAGCATTGTTGTTTTCATGAGCCAGATGCAGCTCAACAAGTGTCTGTGGCACTAGTTCGGGCTAGTCGCCATCAGTAAATGGGTGTGAGCCACAGAGGTGGCTGTGGTGCAGAGCAGCTCCACAGCCCGGTGAGCATCCCTGGGACATGGGGCACGAGACAGGAAAGTGGCTCCAGCTGTGTCATGTTAAGGGGAATAAAATTTAAGGGAACATGTCGTTCTTCTCCTTATTTATTTGTATTTCAGTGACAGCCTGCATACCAATTTAAATATGGCTCTACTGTAAGCACAATAGAAGCATATAAAAAGAGGCGAGCCCTACTTTGCTTCCAGCCTGCATGTGGGGAACAGCCAGAGGACGGGAATACTCACCAGAGGAGCAGGGCTATCTCTCGGTCTGACGGCAGAGCCCTGTCCTTCCAGGCAGTTGGGACTCCTCAGAAATGATTGAAAGCAGAGGCACGCGGGATACGCCTAGCATGGCGCTCTCTCAGACCAAAAAATAGCTTTCTATAGCACAACTGCTCATACAGCTTTGCGAGGCTTCTGGTCTGAAGCATGTTTAAATGCGAGGTATTGAAGCATGAGGAGAATTTCAGGGTAAAATGAATCGTACTGAAAACATGAATGTGTTGTTGTCTATTTAGGATGTGATTCTGTTCTCCTTAAGCTCCCTGGGAATCAGTGGGGACTGTTCGTAGAGCAACACGCTGCTCAATACCGCTTTTTGCAGAGATTGGCAAGATCAGGCTCTTTCTGCTAACTTGTAAGCAAAGCAATTAAAAGTAAATCCAGAGTTGACTGCCAGCACTCCTCTGAAGAGGGGAGGAAAAGGAGCAACATGATTTCTCTCTCAAGGATGACCATTACTACGTCTGTATCATTGACCCATGGTATATTGGCAGGTGATAACTAGAAAAGAGAACTGGGCAAATTTCCAAGGAGTAGCTGTAGACTTGGTAGTAAAAATGCAATCTGGCTGCTGTGGCTGAAATAAACGGTCATTAGGACTGATTAAAGTCAGATTTAGGGCGATTCAAGCAAGCTAAAAAGGGGAAACCACAGGCGGTTTCACATAGTTTATTGTATACTTGTGGAGTTATTTATATGATTCAGTCTACTACAGTGAAAATGAGCATGTTTATAGATTGTAGTCGGTTTTGGGACAAGGCAGGTGATTTTTTGATCGGAAAAAATTTAGAATAAGATTTTAAACCACTGGCTTTCTTTTATAGCTTTTGCACCAGTCAGTGATGGTGAGATGACTTTTAAAGATGCCTCTCTTGCCTGTCACGGGAAGGTGTTCATTTGGAAAATCAGTGTGGTTGGTGTGGGGACTGGTTAGCACTGTAAGAAACTTCTAAGAATATTTTGGCCTGATTTAAACAGTGTATTTTGATTGACTAGAGCAAACTTGTAAAAATGTTTTAAAATTTTTAAAAAACAAAACTTGTGAGGATTGCCCAGATTCAGCATAGCAAGATGTTTTTAAATTTCTAAAATGTTTGCAGGGCAGGACAGATGTTTTCTAGTGGGGTTTATTTGTGTAACTGTGAACAGCAAATCAGCTTCCCTGTGCTAAGCTGGAGTAAAACTATCATAAGTGACATCAAGACCAGGCTTACTGCATTACATTTATTTGCTTCAGTCCTCACAAAATGGATAGATGGAGAAAAGGATTCTTTTTCTGTTGTGATACTGGTAGGAGCATCTTGCATTTCTCTGATCTATTCCTTACCATTACCTTGGTAGACATTTTGTACTCTATGTCAAGCTATGTGTATGTATGCAAAAGTGTAAATTTATGACTGCATTTATAGTATTAGGCAAGTATTTATTGGTTTTAAACACCATTAGTCTGGAAATCGACCAGAACTTTGACCTTTTTATGATGTGATTTACTGCCATGAGCCTTCAAATTCCACGGACTCCATTTAAGCAAGTTTCAGGTCTTGGCAGGACAAAAAACTGAGCTGGAGCTGTCTTTAAACCAGCAGAGTATTGCTTAATTGAGCAAGTAACTGCACTGTAGTGACCAGGGAGATCGTTTAAAGGTGTAGGGGAAGCCTAGCTCTCCTGCTGGCTGGGGCTAATGGAGTGCGAGGAGGAGCAGGAGCAGAAGATGCCTGGTATTTGCCAGGGCACGTCTTGATGGAGGGGCATCCTTCAGGAGTGCCCTCCCAGCTCCTGTGAGAAGAGTGTGTTTTGTCATAACTCGTGCAAATAGAGGCTAAGAGGTCAGCTCCCTAATTTGTCACTGTGTAAACAAGAGATTCCAGGGATATTTGCCTTTGCTGTGCAAACAGGGACAGTGGCTACCTTGCTCTGCTTGAGATCAAGTGAATTTGGGAGAGAAATGCGCTTTCATCAGACCAGTGTTTGGTTGGTGTCGCAGTGAGTTTCTGATCAGTTCTGACTGTAATAGTTTAAAAGGAGATACCATGTTGGTTTCCCAGAGCGGTGAAAGCCCTTGGTGGGTTTTGGAACATGAGCCAGGGTGCGGGGGCATCGTCTGTCCCACTCTCTGCTCTTTGTGGCTGCCTTCCCATTGGGATGCTCCCAGGGGAAGGTGCTCCCGGGCGACCATCCTTGCTGCCTGCCATGCCACTGGAGAGAGGGGCTGCCTTCCTTTTCCCCTCACTGCATCTCACTCCCCTCCCCACAGGCAGCATAGGCAGGAGACTCAAATCCCCAGACTGCAAGCATTCAGTGGTCTGTGCCAGTTTGGGGAAGCTGCCAGAACCTGCTTTTGTGGAGCCTGTGTGCCTCCATGCTTCCACTTAAACTTCACCTGTCCAGCGCTTGGTGATCTCCCAGCCAAGGAAAATGATCTTTGCATGTAGTTTGTGCTGCTGTGTACATCTTTTGCTGCCCTGTTCCCATGGATAGTCACAGATGATGGTGGTTTCCCTCGTGGAGGAACTGGTGGGGAGTGGCAAGGAGAGTAGGGACAGTCACAGGGCTCTGCTGCATGGTAAGACTACCCTAAGCACCAGCATGGAGATTTCTGTTCTCTCTGCCACCTACAATCCAGGGCCTTGCCATCCCCATGACCATTACTGCTGGCTCAGCAGTGTTGATTAATGTGTCTAAGCCACTCAAATGATTTACCTGGCTCAGACAGCTTGAAAAAGTTACTGGAAAGGGAGAACTTCATCTCCTACCTCTGGCAGACCCCCAGGCCAGGTAAATCGCAGCTGCTCTTTTGAAATCTGTGTACATCAGCTGGGAGCCTAATCCCCAACAGCTGTACTGCAAGCAGAGCAGAGAAGAAAAAAATGTAGGTGTACTTGGAGGCCTATCTACATGCAAAGGAGTTTAAAAGTCAAATGATAATTCAAAATACTGGTCTTTCAGATGGGCTTCTGCCTTGCATGGAGGAAAATTCATGATGTGATGTTGGGCTGCTCTGCTTAGTGCTTTGAGAGTGTGATGAGTGATGCTTCAGCTCCCTCCCAGCCCCAGTGCAGAGCCCAGGAGGCTGCACGAGCACCCGCAGGAAAGGCTGGAGCATGGACCCTACTGGCACAGAGAATTGGGCAACTGCTTCATCTTCTGCTACAGCCAGTGTTGTCCTTCCGTGAACATCCTCTGTGGCCTGGGCTTTGGTGCAGTGTCGTGTTGGGTGGTGCTTCTCTAGCCGCGCGAAGAAAAGTTGTGGATGGTCATATTCTATATCCAGTCAACATGGCATGCACACTGACACATAGTTGTATATGGCACCAACAACGGTGAATTGATTTTTTTTTTTTTTTTTTTTTTTGTTTGTGTGTGTATGTTTTGTTTGCACATACCGTTTTACTGACCTTGTCTGTGAGGTACAAGTCGATACCCTGTATGGTAACTGCTGAGGATAAGAGCATATCATTGAGTTACATTCAGTTGTTGTCACTATACTGTACAGTTGAAGAAATAAAGAAATATAATTGATTTAAAAAAAGGGACTTTTACCTGTCCAGCCAGTAGTGTTTTGAGTGATGCTATGACTTTTCAAAGAAATACATATGTTTTTGATGGAGACGTGACAATGTAAAACGGCATTATTTTTTTCATCTTTGTCTGTGTCAATCTGCATTTTCTGAATTAATGAAAACAGTTTTGCTTTTGATTTAAGTGGGACATGATCAGCTCTGATTTTGCCTCTTGTTTGTGAATGTTTCTTATGATGCCTTTAATGAGCCAGGCTCTAAAAAAAATGCATTTGATGCATTTGTTTTCCACTGTTTCAGACTGCGTGGTGTGAATGAGCACTTGTGGATGTGAACTTCTTTCCCCAGTTGAAATGCTGGCAGTTTAGAGTAGTAGACGCACTCGCCTTTGACTCGGTGGTGTTCGTACAATGTGCTGTCTGAAATACTAGCAGGCTGAATCTGCAATGTCAGGCAGAAAATGCCTGAACCAAAGTGACTTAAGAATAGGCTGTGACTCAGAGCCGGCAGCTCTGGTTTCCATAATAGATACAATTAGGAGAAATACAGAATGTAACTTAGTTTTTTGAATAGGATGTGGGGGGGACAGACAGGAGGGAACCGTCAATTTGTGCGTCTGGACGCCAAATAGAAATGTTTATAAATGATTAGTTGCATTTGCTGATGCATTCATTAGAGAACCCCCCGTCAGCGGCTGGGAAAGTGAGAGGAGCTGTGAACAGAGAACAAGAGGCAGCTCATAAAGGCAAGTGAGACTGAACGGCAGCCAAGGGAGAGGAGTAATCGGCAGGGCAGCGCGGAGGCGCTGGGCGAGGACCACGCTGACATGCTCCCGCTCCATTTCCCTCCCGTTCTTCTCTTCTGAGGCCCATCAAGCGACTCCCCTTTTGTGCTCATCTGAGCAAGCAAAAAAAGTTTGCTTAATTAAAAGCCTGTCTTTTCTTCCTTCTCTAAAGGAGCTGGAGGAAAATAGCATGCTCTTCTGAGGGAGAGGGAGGGCTGGGAACGCCTGGTCGGGTCTCACCCCGACAATCCCTCTCACTGTTAAGAACTAGGACAGTGAGTCAGTTCATTCAAGTAGATGCTGTTTATTCAATGGGACATTCTTACTGTAAAACTCCTAATAAAACCGAAGCCTCGCCTACACAGTGAGGAAGGGGAAAGGGTTTTGTGCACAGACTATATACAGACGCTTTCTGGAGGAAAAGGTGAGAAGAAAGGAGGAAAGGAAAACAAAAGTAAGGTGCGGAGCTGTAAACAGGTTTGTGAGCAAACCAGGGCTGGTGCAGTCTAGCCTGTCACCTTTTCTGTTATATATCCTGCTCCTAAGCTGCTATAATAAACTTTGACTGTTAAAAACAAGCAATTTGCTGGAGCTTTCAAAATGATTGCTTTGCCCTGGTTATTTGCAGAGTACAGACGGGTGCCTGAAGCTTTTATTCCTGATGAGAACTACAGATGCTGGCCATCTTACCATCATAAGGGCTGCCTCCTCTCCGTGTTTGACGTCAATGAAGCCATTGAGATCTGTGACAGCTACTCCCAGTGCAAAGCTTTCGTCCTAACTAACCAGACGACTTGGACAGGTAGGTCATGGATGCTGCAGAGCAGAAGCAGCAGCTGAATCACACGTCCTGGCTGCTTTAAGTGTTTTAACACAGTTTGGGGAGTGTGCTGGGCTGGGCTGTGGGAGCTACCAACAGCAGCTAGAAGTGGGATAGCTTCTGAAGCTCCAGCCAAGGCAGTTTTGGGTTTGGTGGAGCTTCCCTTTGCCAGCTGTTGGCAGAGCTTGTGGATGGACTCCGAGGAGCTGGCACCAGAGGGTTACAGCACGTGGACCATAGGTCCCCAAACCGCAGGGTCTGAAATTTTATTTTAAAACACAGCAGCAGAAACAACAACAAAAGCCCGTGACCTATTTCCGCAGTTAAATGTGCAGGACATGGTCCAACATCTGGATTTAAATAAATCTCTCCAATCCATATGGTTGTTGCGGTTTGACACAAAACCAAACAGGTTCTCCTGTGCATTTAGCTGGGACTTCCCGGCTGGTGTCAGAGATGCCCTACCACTGATGGGAACACTGTGTTTCTCGCAGTAGGGCTTTGGCTAAAGGATGTTGAGGAGGGAGGGTTTAAGATGAGGCAGAAGTAGAAGAACTTCCAGGGGAAAGTCCCATTTGCTACCACAATTAATTTTCTTGTCTAACAGAGTACTGTCATAGAAAAGAGAAATGTGTTTTCCAAAAGGTCTGTGGGCCCAGCAGTCCCCATGTGGTTCCCCTGAAGGCAGGCAGTCGGTGCTGATTGACATCAAGTGGAGAATTGGCTCTGGCTCACTAGTTCTGCACCCGATTTGTGCCTGTTTCAGGCAACTCCAGAGCAATCTGAGAAAACAAAAATGTTACAAGTCTGTGCTGAAAGTCTCCTGTAGCTTCAGCTCCAGCATGGCTGAGAGGTTCAAAGAACTGAATGCTCCAGCTGTTCCCAACCCCATGTTCCTTCCCTGTGTGTCTGTCCCTGCCAGCTCTGCTTGCGGTGTCCCCCTGCACACACTGCACCCCTGGGAGGCCAAAGAAGAAATGACATGTTTGTGCCTGTAAGGTGCAGTGGACCCAGTCCACGTTCTTTGGTAATCTTGTCTCAAGATAAAACCTCTGCTGAATCCAGTTTTTCATCTGTGTGTTATCTTCACATGCACAAGGCTGTTTTCTTGCCTGTGATTGCCATGTTCTGCGAGGGCCAGGTCAACTCCCCTGCTCCTGTCTTTGGGCAGGCGGGTGGCTGCTGCTAGCTAAACCTAGGGAGAACTGGTTGAAATCCTTGCTCTGCTGTAGACTTTAGTGTGGTAAGTTAATTTAGGCTCTGAGGCTCATCTTTCTGTCTGTACATCTGCAATCACAGCATGTCTTAACCTTAAAATCAAAGCTTATGCTGTGTGCAGTTGGGTGCTTTAGTCTTGCTAACTCAGCAATATAACTGTACCTCAAAAGCCAGGCTTGTACACATGTCTATTTCTAAGGGCACATCTCCAGTTCTGGAAGTGTCACAAACAAGTAGGAACTTTAGACAGTTCATACATTTCAAAGTATTTTGGGCATTATACTACTTTGGCTTTCTGCAGTTCTTGTACTTCTGGGAGTTGCAAACAGAGACTTTAATGGAACCTAGAATAAACTAATTTATGTTAACCTTGCCTGTGGTTAACTGCTGACTACTTAGTCATCATGTCAGACTCTATATAGTGAGACCTTCAAAGTTAATTAGTATACTAAAAAAGTAATTATTATGGCACAGGAAAGTTCATCAAAGTTTAGAGCAGCTCCTCTCTCACATTATAATAATAAAAACAAATGAGAGATAGTAACAATATTTCTAGTCTTATTTGTTATTCCCTTTACTGTGTTGCTCCTTATGTATAAGCACTCGAGTCCCTGGAATTTGCAGCATGGAAATTTGCTTAGTAGTTGAGGCTTCCCATTTGTCGTTTGATACTTATTAAGAAAATAGTGTTATTGGAGCCCCCTAGAGAGGCAGGCTGGGAGTAGATGGTGTTTGGTTTTCTGAAGTTTAAAGAGAGGGAAGGCAGGGGTTGAATAGATGAAGAAAGTATCTCTGTATTGGTCCAATACAGTAAAGGCAATGACCGTGGGGCAATGTGGGACAGCAGGTACCTATTGAGTGGCTGAGATGCGAGTAAGATGCCAGGGGAAGAAGCATAGGGAGATACAAGAACTGTGCTGTGGCACCCACAGATACCACTGGGAGAATCCTCACCAAATTCAGCCTCCCCGGGCTGCAATGTGTGTATGGCAGGTGCCTTACACTGCCCAGGCTATTATCACTTGCTGGTGGCTTTCATATGAGGAGTGGAAACCCTGCTCCAGGTTGTTTAAAACCCAAAGCTAGGAAGCAAGAGCAATTTCAGAGAAAGACATGTTTAACATATGTTGCACTGCTTGGTTTTGCAAAGATTCAAGCATGCAAAGATGATACTGCTCCTGTACAATCAAATGAATGCCCTGAACCCAACCCTGTTTTTATCAGTGGGAGAATCTTTAAAAGTGTTTCAAAAGATCATGTGAAATTTTGTTCTAAAATTTTCAGACCTTTCCTTCATTTACTGTGTTAGCTGTGTGCAGCCTGTATTTTGATCACAATTACATAAAATACACTGAAAGCAAAGGAGTTTCGGTGTTATTCAGTGCAGACAAAAGCATTTCAGCAGGGGAATTTGGGAATGAGTTTGCTCTCTGATGGCCTGGAGAATGCATAGATTGAATAAGTCAATATTTTAAAGTTGGCAACCTTTTGCTCATCACTTCTGAATCTTTTTTTTTTCCTCCCCACCACCCTTTTTCCTGTTTGGTGCAGGTCGGCAGCTTGTCTTCTTCAAGATGGCCTCAAATCATATCATGCCTGATCCTGACAAGATAACATATGTGAAGGTGACAGACTGACACCTAAAGTCTGACGCGTGAGTGAGGAGAGCTGTTTGTGTATAAATACAGGCAGCTGTTCAGTATAAGGCGGCTGTGGCCGGAGAGATAATTGCACTATTCCTCATTCTAATCTACAGAGTGCTAAACAAAACTTTAAAGAAATAACCTGCATGACCAGGATGAATGTGCAATAAAACAACGTTTTGAAAATGTGATTAAAACAAAAAAAAAACAAAAACAAAAAAAAACAAACCAGAAAACAAAATACAGGATACGAGACACTGTTAGAGTATAATTTTGGTTATAAATCAGCTGGCAGCTCTGGCTTTTCTAACCGAGGTTAGCATAATGTTTCTCACCTGTGCGTTTATGCCCAGGGATGAAAGTTGATCATTTCTATGGGAAGTCTGTGTCCTCTGCGCTGATATTTATTTGGGCATGTACAATCACAACAGAGCAACTGAAGCATATCAGTTTGTAAACTGAGTAATAAATGTTACTGAAGACAATCAGCATTTGTGTTAAAGCTATCAAATATGCAACGCTGATGCATTTATCAAAAGGAAGGAATCGGTTATGTTTAGAATGGTGAGACTGTAGCTAATTTTCGTCTTTGCTTCCCGTGTTATCATAAAGTTTCACTTTTAAATTAAAAGAGCCATTTTGTAGGTCTAGCAAATCACATAAGCATATGAATGGTCCCACTGAAAGGGTAGGGACTTACCCAAGTGCCGAGTGCTTTGCTGAATAGGGATAGGCCTAAGCATATGCTTACAATTAAGCCTGTGCTTAAGACTTTTGTTGAATCGAGTTTGAATTGTTCAGGAAGCCACATCTTTGACAGACTGGCAAAGCAATCCAGCTGGTGGAACAGTACTAGTTTAATGACTATCTTGCAGTTATATGCATTTTTTATCATCAAATCCTTGGTTTTCTAAGGCACCGCTTGCTGATTCTTAGAGTGAATGAAGTAAATGACCTTAATAATGTCAAATGAATGCTAGCCTTAATTCTATATAAAATGCGTTTTACAGGCATGGTGTGTCTAGAGAATTTGCTTTCAATGAAAGCAATAAAGTAAATGCTAAAGTGACCAATGTCATACTGTTTTGTAGTTTGTACAGTCAGGAAAAAAAAATGTGCTTTTGTTTCTCAAATAGTTTATTTTTGTAAAAAAATAAAAGATAAATACAATTTCTTTCACGCTCAATTTTTTTTTTTGTTGTTGTTGCAAATAAATGCCTACATCCAGTGAAGAGTTAGATATAATGTATCTGGTGTGAATTTAAGCCTGGGATTTTTTTCCAGGAAGGATCTCAGGTTGTTTTAGTGGCTCCCAGTGAGGGGGTGTGTTTCTGGGGGTATATGGTGGCTTTGTGTGTGTTGGTTGCCTGTTGCAAAGCAAGTGTCCATTAGAAGACAAGGCTTGAGCAGACTTTCTTTCTCTGTCTTGAGTCTCATTGGTACCAGTCTTTTAACATTTGACAGGGATGAGGATGAGAGCAGAATCTGAAGAAATTACTCCTTGGGCTAAATGGTGGGTTTTCTTACTGGGCTTTACCAAGGAGGGTGTGAGAAGGAGAGCAGGAGAGCCAGGGAAGCTGGGCAGAAGTGCTCATAGCCTGTGTGACTACGCAGGAGAGAAGGTGACATCGTTGGCAGCGGATCTCATCTCACTGCAGTTTCTCTGAGGTCACCGATACCCTAACGCCTTCTGGCAATGGACTGAAATGACACACTGTAATGGCTCTAACTCCCAAATTATCAAACTCCCAGCCGTAATAGCTCAGCTGATTGTGTCGCTGTGCACTTAGGAACCCATCAATCACGCTGTGGTAATAAACAAACACTACAGATTCTTTTAAAATTGCTACATAAATCATGCCAACACATACTGCACAGTTCATTGAAGTGATATGAGTTGTTGGCACTGGGGTGCTGGTATGTATTTTGAAAGTCTTTAACCTCCCGTGATTGCCTTTTAAGCACTGTACGCTGCTCCAAAAATACTCAGTGTTTAAAAACAGTGTGAACGGTTAAATTCTTTAGTTGCATTCCTAGGTAAAATATATCAACATTTAAAAGAAAAAAAAAAAAAAGAAAAGATAGCCAGCATAATTCTTTAATGTTAGTCAGGTAACTTAGAATAATTTCATTCCATCACTTTCTGCACACCGGAAAAAAGCGCCTCTTAAGTCTGGAATTGTTTATCCCTGAAATTAAACAAACTTGCCAAACCAATTTACATCAGTTTTTGCAAATAGAAATCAAGTAAGCAAGAAAGAAACATAGCCATGAGCCAAGAAGCTGGATTCTAAATTTCAGTGGTAATCAACTTTATATAGGCAGTTTTATAACTCTTTGAGAGTAAGACTTTCCAGTGGAAATGATAATTAAAAAAATGATGATTAAAATCTTAATAAGGGAGGCGTGATACTACAGTAGGTGAGTTTAGTAGCTGTAATAAGTACTGGTAAAAGTCTAAATTTATAGGGAGAAAGTGTCTTTGGCAGCAGTGGGTCTGATTCAGCAGAGTGCTTGCCTGGCACTTGTGGCATGGAAACCTCTGAGAAGCCATAGAGGGGGAGAAGGAGGCAAGGCAGGTCTGGGCCAGCCAGCTACCCTGGGAGCTGCTCCCTGTTGTCTGTGGAAAAGGCACTTCTATCTGTTTTCTCCCTGACATTTTGACTGCTTTTTACATTTCCTGGCTTCTTCAAGCTACAAGGTAGAAATACGACAGAAGACACCTACGGGGTTTTAAATGACTGATGTCTGCATGTGCGCAGGCACGTGTGTGTATGTTTATACGTATTTACCTGTCATGCTGAACGGGGAGAGTTTATTTCCTCAGTGAAAAACCAATTGTCTGTGTACAAAATGAAGTGCTGAACAGGATGTTCAGTTCATCTGAAGTGAGAACTGGGTTAAGCAGTGGGTGCTGCGGTTCAGAGCACCTCCAAGAGCTGCTCTCCAGCTCTGTGGTGGTTTGGTGAAGGGGTGACACTAGCCCCACCACTAGGAACAGACTCCAGGCAACAAAGCGAGCATTGCTTAGCATCACCTCTGGTCCAACATCCTGAGGGATGTAGTGGTGACATGCTGAGAGCTTTGGTCTCTGCTTAGACTAAAATAAAAACATGTTCTTCTATTTTTCTGCATCTTGTCTGAGCCTACTGTTTTCTCTCTGGTGGTTTTTCAAAGCTTTCTCCTCAGCCTCAATGCATCTTTTTAAGTAGAAAGCTGAGGGCTTGTGTATTCAGCTCCAGAAATGAGTTGTTAGAACTTGAATTACATCTTAGAGAAATCTGTGGTGAAATGAGCGATGCCCCCATGAGCATTCATCATCTTAAGAGAAAGCCTGCAAGCAAATAGGCCCTGTTGCCAGCTGAGGAGCTCAGGTAAGTTTGTAAGAGGGCGAAGGGGTTGGATGGGCAAGGAGACACTGGTGATAAAGGAGTTTAGAGTACAGTTATTCCTAACGTGCTTTGTCCTGCCTGTCAGGCATTTTGCTTAGTACTTCTGCCAGCCGTGACCACCGTGTTTCCCAGACTTGGGAGAAGGATGGCAGAGTGGGGTGCGGGGAGGACACCACCTCACAGCAAAAGCAGGACGTCCTCTTGCCAGTTACTGTATGTGGTGTGGTAGCTGCTGGGGACCACTGTCCTGGAGGAGGACCTGACTGTGGTGGGTTCACAGTGAGGACCTTGTCCCTGCCTATCAAATTCCCCTTACCAACTTGTGCCACAGCTTGTGTTCAGTCAATGCAGCCTTGTTTTCATACCAGGTGAGCAAAGGAGTAGACTTGGTGACTCGGTCACAGACAGGCATCCTGAAAACCAGCTACCCATGTGGTGGCTCTGCTACGGTTATGGAGAGCAGAGCCCCAGCAGCTCCCACAGGGACTGTCCTGCACTGCTCCTCTCCCACAGCTTACTGTCACCTAGGGACATGGGGGAGGCATGCCTTACGAGGAGAACTACAGAGAGGCAAAATATATACTGTTATTCCACTTCTACTGGTGGATATGGGGTGCTGACCCTATTAATGTTTATAAGGCCCCAAGCCTTCATGCACTGTTGCTATTTAGAGAAAAAAAAGACACTCTTGTTGATAATAATTTAGATTAGGCAAATGATTTAGAGGGCTTGTAATTCAAAGCATATGGAAGGTGGTAGCGAACATCCAGAGATCATGTTATGTTGCCTGTCAAAGAAATATATGAGTACAGGGATGTTCAGACTTTGGTAGGGAAAGCCTTATCTTTTATTCTTTAGCATTAAATTCCTGAAGGCTAACTAAAACCTACTATCAGGGGAGGAAGGAAAAAATGGAGTGGCAAAACTGTTCACAAGTGTTTCCAGGAAAACATATCCCTAACACTTTTTGTCAAAATGTGAGACACTGTTGGAAGAAGTCAAATAGATTTGGGCTGAAGAAACTCAACTGAAGTTTTCATCAATTGGCTGCAGATAGAAGAAAATTGATCTCAAAACAGAAGAGGAAGATTTGTGAAAATCAAGCAGTATATAAAGATTTTACTGTCATACTCTGCTTGATGTTTTTTGAGATGTGATAATTTAATCCTGTTTAAAAAAAAACAACACAGTTTTTTTTTCCTATCGCTGAGCTTTATGCAGGAGCAAAACACGTCGGGCGGACCCAGGCTGACTGCCTCTGAGGGCTACCCAGGCAAGTGGGGTCCTTATCCATCCTTCAGCACAGACATGGACCGGGGCATTTTAACTCCAATGAGTAAGTTGCTTGCAAGTCGGCATTTGTGATTTTTTTCAAGTTGACTTAGATGCTTTTAGGAGCTGCATTTTAAAATATGAAGGAAACAAAGCATTCTGCCTCTTCCCTTTGTAGTTGCAGACAGTCAACAATTGCCTTTGTGTAATAGGTGACCTGCTTCCTCACTCAAATTGAGGGGAAATATAATTCAGTAGGAGCCACCCTCATTATGAATCTGTCTTTGATGTCAAGCCAGAGGGCAAACAGCACATTTATTAGAAATTGTGGCTTGTAAACAAAAAATCCCTGCTAACCACAGTTTTTCAGCAAATGACTGTGAGGCTAAGAAGGAAGACTAAACTATCTGGTTGCTACTTGAAATGGTAAAGTGCGAATCTGATCTTACTTAGCTTGGTTTTACCAGTGTAATTCTGTTAAACCTTGATTTATACTCACACAAAACAGACTGTTAGATTTTAAAGTCACTTGGACCTAAATGTTTAGACCATGTACATGTGGCAAAATACACTGATTTTCCCATATATACGTGTGTGTATGTGAGAGGGAGAGAGTGCACACATGTGTAGGTTCCTCTTAAACTATGCCAACATGAAGAAATACCTTTAAGATGGAAGCAAGACATAGTAAATTAAAGACATACCATTAAATAAATAATCTCAGGAAAGGAATAGGAGTTCTACATGTTTACACTCACTTTAACAGGTATAATGCCATTCTTATTTGGTATCCTTCTGCTGACTTCCAGTATACCCTAAGAACAATTTCCAGTTTTCACTATTGCAAGTAGCTGACATGTATGAAGATAATGGCACAAATTGGTATTTATGAATTGCACCTTACTATAAATACACTAGAAGGAATGCAGAGCAGCCAGTCAGACAGATGACCAGGGGCACTTTTAGAAGTGGGTGTACTTAACGTTTTATACAAGACCTTGGCTTTGAGCAAGTTCATGACCTATTAAAAACCTTACGTGTCTTACTAGCAGGTCTTATGCCATTCTTGGACACAGGCTATTGATCAGCACAAATGCTACTATTTCTGTGTATTTTACCATCCCATCCTTTAGTCCTCAAGAGTAACAAACCTAAAGCCTGTTTGAAGAAAGGAAACATTTCAATTAAATGTCAGGTTTTCATCTGTACGGGGCTCTGATTTCTGATTCATTGTAGAACTTAAATAAAAGACAGCTTTTAAGCAGAGAATGTCACAGAAGCAAAAAATAATGCCCGTTTTGTTGTAGAGGCAATGAATTTGCAAACAGACTCTGCACAGTCTACCTAGAAAATTGAAAAGGTCTACTTAGACTATGGGTCAAGGTAGCAGATAGGAAAAGAAATCACCATTATGCTGCCTTACATTGCATCATATGTTCCATGACCTATAGGTATTCTGATATACAGTCCTAGAATCATGTGTTTATATGGGAACAAACTCTGCTTCTTTCCACCACCTACTAAAAAATATGAGTAAAAGAGAACTCTCTAAGTGTAATAATAATATTGCAATTCAGAAACCACTATAGTTGGGGTGCAACTGATTCTGCACAGCTTCTTTGCAGTAACAATCAAGGGGCAAGAGTAAATGACTAAAATTAGCGGTAGTTCCAAAGTGGATGTTGGTGCTGAACAAAAATATCACAGGTTGGCAAATGTATCATTGTAAAAGTATTTGGAAAGGGACACAAAAACTATATAGTAAAAAAAATCTTAAGAAAAAGTAGAGACAGCATTTATGTAATAAATATTTGTATAATTTGCTGTTGGGGGGAAAACAAATATAAAGTACCAAAAATTCCACCTTAAATCTCAGGAGCAAATTAACTCTTACCTCTCTGAAGCCACCAGCCCATATATCAGTTCTGTGTTTCTTTGGTACTCTTTGAAATGTATTTCTGTCTGAATTTCAGTCTTCTAGTTCTAGCTCAGAGTTGTTGGACTCCATGTGTGTGACAGAAGGAAATTGCAGCAATGCAGTGACTGCTCAGCCAGACTTGATTCTTGCTTTGCATTGCAGTTCCCTCACCAAAGTCGCATAGAACATGCCTGTAGCTTGCTTGGAATAAATTCCTTAACTACTAGTGTTCCTAAGAAAAATTACTATGGACGGCTGACAAAATCTACCTTTCTCCTATGATGAGATAAAGCACCCTCCAATGCCATCTAGTGATGCTGGTAAAATCTTATTCAAAAACTCCAATCTTGTGTATTCCAAATAACCTTTATGTGTGTTTATATATGACAATCCTTATGCTTTCATAGCAAACCAGAATAATCTTTCTGCAACTAATTTCAGCAGTTTTTACTAATTTAATCGGTTAACTTACCATACTACTAGTATGTTGCATTTTTGTTCTTTCTGGAGGGTTTGGCAATGTAAAAGGCCACTGAATGTGCTCAGCTGTCACTTGGAAAGGCAAGTTCCTTGGTGCCATATTCCATGTTGAACGCCCCTAATTCAAATTCTGCCACAGAACCATGTGAAGCTGGCTATTTACTACCTTCCAAGGGACACGCGTCTCACTTTAAAGCAGAGCTTCAAATGCAGAATCCTACAGAAAAATGCTAATAATTAAAAAAAACCCTGCACATTATTTATTTAGCAAATAAAATATGAATGGCATCACATTTCTGTTGCCACGTCTTCTCGGCGCTGCTGAGGCTGATAAGATTTCATACAACCACAGAAAATCGGGGGAAGGGAACACAGAAGGGATGAAGGAGGGAAAGGCAAATTTGCTGTGTTTAATGTATTGGACACCATCTGTATTTTATTCAAATAGGGTTATATATTTTGTGAAAATAAAAACCAGCCTCATGAGTCAGTGTGTGCAAGGCAGTCACTTGAATATCTATAATGGGAAACATGTTTTAGGTTGGAAGTTGCAAAGGGAAATCAAATGTTTGAAGTGTCAAAGTTGGAAAAATATAAAATACGCCTGACACCGTAGCTATTGAAGCCAAAATGAATAAATCATCATCTCAGGAAAGAAAACCCCACCAAGCTCTTGGCTATAACCTTCATTTTCCTACACTCAAATAAAATTACATACAACCTGATAATTTAACCAGACTTGTCAATAAGAATGGATGGCTTCAACAGACACTATCACTTCATGCTTCAGTATAGACTTCAGAAGCATCCAGTATGTTATCCAAGAAATAAATTCAATGTCAAACTTTTCTCTTTAACTTGATAGATAGAAGAACCTTACGCAGTGGAGCTGATGTGAAATATGTCATATTGCAGAACACTAGAGTAAAATGAAATTAATGCCAGCTCAGTAGTTTATTCCCGATGTACAACGTTTCCTAGAGCAGTTATACAAGAAGTAGTTTAGTATCTTTCTAAGTAGGGCAAGCATGACTTCCAAGAAGGAATTTGAGAGAAACTTTGAGGTTACAATAATAGGAGCCTGAGTTTACACTCCAATCCCTGTTACAGTCTTGGTATTGATTTTCGGTCAAGTTTTAAGTCTCTTCATGTTAGGCTCAGTATCATAAATGTGATTTGCAAACATAATAGTGCCTTGCTGGGGAAAGTTATCCGGACATGGTGGTGTCTGGCTTTGTTTGTATCAAGGTTTTATTTAATAAATGAAGAAGACTTGCAGAGAGATGAGAATGCTGCCTTTTCAGCCGCAACTTGACATGTAATAATTTAGGCAAATGCATATATACCTACTTATTTATTTACCATAAGGGAATAGTCCTTGGAAATTGCAAATCAAAATAATGCCTTATTTTTATTTGCTGGAAGTAACCTTGCTGGCCTTTTACTTGCTAAAAATATGTTAGCTGGTCTAAAGCCTCTGCTGTGTGTAGCCTGAGCTGAACGCACCAGTGAGGGAAAGAGTGATTGGGACTGGATTTGGCATCCTAAATCTATCTTTCACTCTGGCCCTACATTTATGTTGCAAAAGACTTCTCCTTATCTGTTTAGGCTCTCTGCAGGTCTCAGAGGACCATAGTTCCCCGGGGAGCTGTTGGAGTGCTCCCCTTACTCTGTCCTCTCCAACTTCTCTTTCCCACATCAAGCAGTGCAGCTTCTTGGCCACAGTTTTACACTGTGAGAACGCCCCAGCTTTACCACATGAGTTACATTTAGAGGTAAGTTGGACTTCTCCGGAATGGTGCCAGGTAAGCAAACTGGGCAGATGACACAAACTCCAGTACTTTTTCCTACACTAAGCAGCAGTTTGCTTTCAAAAGGTTCTGTTGGTTTTCAAAGGATCACGTGAAGTTAGGTTGCCCTTTATCACAATGTCTGACAGTGGCCAGCAGCTAACCCTGAAGGAAAGACCTG
This sequence comes from Pedionomus torquatus, assembly GCA_013398155.1. Classification (NCBI taxonomy): domain Eukaryota; kingdom Metazoa; phylum Chordata; class Aves; order Charadriiformes; family Pedionomidae; genus Pedionomus; species Pedionomus torquatus. Next base: position 315,432 of record VZRU01007625.1, read on the forward strand.
ACCCTTCTTCTGACACACTCATCCTCTCTGTTAAGCAGCAGTTTAGCATTTACACCAGTTTAAATTATTAAGCCAACTCCAGTCATTATCTACAAGAGTGTCATATCACTTGTCTTGGCAGCTGTGGCAGGACCCGTATCTCCTACTTTGAAAATAAACTCCTCAGCTTTGGCTTGGTGCATATACAGCAGCAGGAAATTGTAATTCTGTGACTGAGTGCTTTTCTATTGACATGATATCTTAATTAAATCTACAAATGGAACACGTCTTTGGTGTTTTCAGTAATTTTTTTCCTTCTGTGAATTACTTTCAATATTTGTTTGTTCATCAGCCAGAAATGAGGTCCAAGGGAAGTTGGAAACAATGCTTAGCTTAAAATCTTGGTAATCAGCACATACAGTCCACATAAGGCCATTAAAAATATATATTTAGCAAAACCTCAGCCTCCACAAAGAAGGTAGGGCTTTTCAACATCCTTAAAAATTAATATAAAACTCCAGAAGCAGATAATATTGCTAGGCATAGATTGGAATTTTTTATCACCTCTTGAACAGTTAGGAAAATTTCTCCAAGTACCTCCACTGATGGAGCTGAAAACAAGTAATACTGCATTCTTTTTAACATATGTTACTATTATATAGATCTGGACTAAACAATAAGTTTCTACTTTTTCTGGACATAGTTTGTAAAAACAACTGAGGCAGATTCCGTCCTATCTGATCCTGTAGTGCAGGATCTCTGCTTTCAGCTGCTGAGTTCTGGTCCACACTTATCTTGTTGAGTGAATAGATTATAGGCTGAATTAATTCAGGAATTAGGGGTAGGTAACCGATCATTGAATTTAGACTATTAACTTCAGATGACTGTGTGGATATGAAATATCTAATGTGTGTATTGTTTTGCAGCATTGCTGTTAAATTCCTTGCTTGGAATGCAAGTTTTAAGGCATGTCCAGAATCTCTCTTTTGAGGTCCCCTGTTAATCAAACATACTTACTAGAAGGCACTTATATGCATAAAATTCTTACTGTTTTCCAGTTTCCGATTGCACTTAATGTGATAAACTTAAAACGCCCAGTGATCAAAGGTATTAATTACTGTTTTATACACTGAATACCTTTGCTGTAAATGAACATAAGTGATCTGATCCTCTTTTCAATCTGCATGAAGATTTATGAATTATTCTTTATCTCCAAATGTCTAAGTTTCAAAGATACAGTTATCCAGCTTTCTGGTAACTGTAGAAGACTACTAAGAACAAAATCCAAATGGCTAATGAATTGGGAAAACTGAGATTCCTTTACTCTTGAGAACAACTTGTGTCCCATCTCCAAAAAATGTTTGCTAAAAACTGCAGGAGTCCAGAGCCGAGAGGAGGAGAGAGAAAAGCCTGCCTGTTTTCCCTAAACTGTTAAGTTCACTCATGGGAATTAACTCAAAAAGCTTACTGCTGTCTCGTGAGGTGCATGAGAGGCAGAGGAGGCTTAAAACATTTACATTATAGCTACTTTAACTTGCCTTCCTTACTCGTTTTGGTTTCTTGCTCTCTATGGTGTACCACTGCCATTCCTATGTAACAGTTGCATTTGTGAACTGATGGGGCTTAAGTCTATTTTGTCATAAAAAGGTCAAATTCCCACTGCCAGCCCACCCTTTCTGAACTGGATTGCAAAATGAGGGCTCCTCATGCGGGCTTTGCTCTCAGGCTAGCCTGAGCCCAGTACAAACAAAGCCATTGACTTCAGTGTGCCTGCTTGTATGAATGAGGCCTGTAACATACGGCCTGTACATTCCAAATTGCCTCTTTTTTGTGCCATTCATGCCAGGGATTAATATCTGTGGGAGGCTTTTGTGAAGCCTTCACCCTCTTGCCCTTCCAAAGTCCAGCAGAAGCTGTGACTTCAAGGATGCAGCTATTTTTTTTAATCCATACTGCCCCTGTGAAAAATAGCCCTTTACTTTAGCATGCAGAAACTGAAAATTTTCTTCCAGTCTGCAATTTAAAGTCCCAAATTGCCTTTCTTGGAATACTGTTGGAAAGTGTCTTGAAATAGTGCTTTTCAGTTCCCACTGTCTGCTGATGCTTCCCTGCCCTCTGTCAGAATTTCAAAACTAGAGAATGGCAGCGGCTGGAATACAAGCTGTCCATTAGCTCACGTAAGAAATGACGCATTGAATATTCATTGTTCCCTATTACAAAATGTCATTTTTCCATGAGTACTGCTTGAAGCGGCACAGAGAATACATTTGCATAAACCATTTGTCAGAAACAGAAGACTCTTTGTGAAGAACTATTAAGAAGCCACATAATCTACTTTTCTGTTCTTATGCAAGTTCCAGGGAGAACACAGAGCTCCTTTGTAAACAGAATCTACATACAAGTGCTGGGTATGTTTTTTCTGCAATCACGATTCCATAAATAATAAAATTGGAGTTCAAAGCCAGAAGTACCTGAAATTGTTAAACATAATGTTAATGATTTCCTGGCAGTATTTGAGATTCAGAAAGTTTAACACTATTAATGTCCACGCTGTTTTGACCGAGCTGAACTCCCCCTCCCCAGTTCTGCTAAATAAAGCCATAATTAATCTGCAATACAAATGTTGGTATCTCCAGTTCCTGGGGAAAAGCACTTTTATAATACATCAGGGGAACTTGATTCTGTAAATTCAGTTGTGGGTTTTAATAGCCTTCATAATTCATTGCTGTCTCAATGATTTTCTGCTTTTATTGCTAGTCTGAGCCTTTTTGTCTAGATAGGTGGCCTTGAAAGTTTCTTTTTTTTTATGATACCACCTTTCCTCCTTAATGTTTCATTGCCCTTCTCCAGTAGCTGATCTCATGCACACTTAAGGAGGCCCTCCACTACCTCCACGATCACACAGATTGGGATAAGTAAGCCAGATAAGTCAAGGCAAACAAAGCCCAAGTGTGGCACGCTGAGCAGCCAAAGAGATTACTGCTCATGCGATTAACATCTTTTCATGCCCCTTCTCCCACCGCAAGATGGTCTTGTTTCCTTTTCACTGGACAACACAGTTCAAGTATTTACTTGCTGCATTTCCCTGCAGTGAATTGCTGAGGCGTTTCTGCCATTCCCTGGGAGCCTCCTGTGCTTGTGCCCGGCTGTGCCGCAGAGGGAGGCACAGGGGCAGCGCTGCTCAGTGGGGCTAAAAAGCTCCGCATGTGTTTTGCCAGGCTGTCTTGGCAGCAAGCACATTAATGTAATCGGTTTCTGCTTTATTAGTGGATAACTCCTTGTTTGAAATGAAATATGAAGCCTTTGCAGACAATTTATGCCTTCAGTGCACAGTGACAGTCATTTGGGTTAGCAGAATGCAGCCAGTTACCTGCAATTGTTATCAACTAAAGTCATATGGACTAATTATATATCACCTTTAATCCCAGTGTATCAGTCTCCTGCCAGCATTCATTTACATTGGCCAGTGATGCTAGGTGCTGAGTGCCTCCTGATACCAGGCAAAGTCAAGCTGCCCCAGTGCTTCCCAGGGCAGCGCTGGACCTGGCTGGAAGCCTTACAGTGCTGTTTTCCATGTGCCTGGTTTTCCAGCCGATTACATTCCAAAATTCAAATAGAAAATAAATAAATGGATACCAAGTTAAAAAAAAAAAAAAGTGTAGGAACCACCAATCGAGGAGACCTAGTTTAAATTACCCACATTTAAATGATTGTATAATGATATTTTATAATTGCACAGTTCTAGATTCAGCACAGTGCCTGCACACAAAAGCCCTGTGAGACTGCAGCTGTACTGCAGGATAAGTACAAGCTTAAGTAGAGAGAAATATTCCACACTACTCACCCCTTACAGTATATCCCAGGCTTGGGGCTCAAATCTTTGTTCCATCAACCCGTTAGCTAATTACACCAAACAGCACACATTCTGCAAGAGGGACTGAGATCTCTTTTTCTGAGGAGCTATAGATAAGTGGTACCGATTGAATTCTGCAAATGTCCTTCCCAGATTTAAATTAATCCATTTGACTCACAGCTGCCTGATGTTTGCTTTCCATAAAGTTTGTGTGATCAGATTTTACTTACTCAAATATTTGCAGAAAGTGGATTACTGGACAACCTGAGGAAACACATTTTGATGTAAACATGAAATGATTCCTTCCGGATGTAGCTGTTGACACATTCAGTGCAGAAACAGAGCCAAATCGAACCGAGGCCTTTTGGCCAATCTCCTCCAAGCAGCACAACCCAAACACATCTTATCAGCGACTCCAGCCAAAAATTAAAAGCGTATCTGATTAAGTGGACTGAGTTGTGATCAACTTACATGTATTGAGAAAAGAGGCAAATTTCATCGAAGTCTTACAGGCTTGCCGCAGCCCTGACTGAAGCTGGAGGCAATTTTTCCTGCAGGGTGTTGCATTCCAGGATGTCGTGTGTGTTCCATGCCTGACTCCTGCTCTGGTCTCCGCTTCTGTGCTCCCTTGTGCTGCTCCAGCCTGCGGTGGTGTTTTCCAGCTTGTGGTGACAACGGATTTAAAACTGTCCACCAACCTCCTTCACCAATCTAGCAAAATGTAACAATACAAATCATAACAGCATTTGGTGGAAATAGGAAGCATTGAATTTTAGCTTACATTTAATCAGATTCAAGAGGGTTTGTCACATGCTAAATGGAAAGCATGTAAGACAATCGGGAGCAGTAAAAGCCAAATGGCAAGCACCTAAGATAATCAGAAGCCTGTTTAAAGATTTTAAAATGCATAGCTGACAATATCAGTATCTGTTTTTCATTATCATTTGTTCAGTATTTAGTTGTTTGTTTCTTTCATAAATTGCTTTTAAGAGATGGTGAAAAAAGTTTTTATCCTATGCTCTGAAGCTGAAAACCAGATGAGTTTTAGGCACGCAGTTTTTATTATCAGCATACCTCTGTTTTGAACTCTGGTACATAGCAGCTCATTCAGCACTAGTCAGCAAAGCTGGTTTGATAACTGATGGTACAGGCAGAGAACTGAGCAATTAACTCTGAGGTTAATAGTAAAAGTGTATCCCATGAACTTACTCTTCTGTCTATAGATCCAGGAGCTTGAAAACAGGTGTGCACTTTAGATAAATTATTTTCTTTTTGCTAGTAACACCATTTAGCTAGCATCCATGGATCCAATAGTTAGCGTCCTTGATGGAATGCAGAAGGGTGCCAGGTAATAATGGGTTTATAGTGTTAATGAGCAAGGCTGGATGGATTGTGTGGCTGCCCCGCAGAGCTGTGCAGGTGTTATGCTGGAGAAGGGCACACTGCTCAGAGATCTTTTTATGTAATGATTATGAAATACACTGGCCGGGTACTCACTTTCCAAGCTGGTTAAGTTTTCATCTGTTTTGAAGTGTTTCTCAACTGTGTTTTTCTGACTGCTTCTGCAAAGTCTAAGCAAGAATACAATTTTTCTACTGGATCCTGGAACTGATGGCTGTCACATGGACTTTTCAGGCTGAAAGTGATTATTGCAGCCAGACACCTAATTGTCACCTTACTTAACAAGAGTCAATCCCTAAGCTTTTCTCAAAATCTCAGCCATTAATAAAGTCAAAATCTGGGCTTCTGAACTGCCCAGATGAAATTACTGTACAGAGTAACTGTGCATAACAGGTAAAGAGCAAGCATATGCACATTTTGTGCACTATTGCTCTTCTGGCTGCAGAAACATGGCACCAGTGGAAAGAATTTGGGCAGCCAGCTGGAAAACTGAATCCTGAATATTTTACTAAAAATGAATGATTGCGCTTCAAAGACAATAAGGAAAACGGTATGAAAATAGTTCTTACAGTATGTCCCTATATGTCCCCTTTCAGGGATTGCCTTCTGATCTTTATGTTTCCCATATTCCATATCTGTATCAATTTAAAATTATATCTGCATATTCCTCCTCTCATGAATATGTTAATTAGACATGTTTGCGCTGAGAAAACAAGTTACTAAGAAGCCAACACTCCAACTGAATTATATATTTTGTGGCATGCTGCAGAGAGGGATGATTAATATGATCACCAAACAAGAGGTTCTGATAAATAGGGTTACAAGGTCTGCCCTTCAAAACCCAAACTGGGCACGTGAAGTTTTTTGCAGAATGGAGGCCTGCCCAGAGCCATGGGTTTTCATGAGTTCTTGCATCTGTTCCCTCTTTCTGGTTTGACCTGTGTCCAAAATAAGGTGCTGGCAGTCAGCAAGTTGCTGTGTATCTTGCAGAAGCACTAACCTGTGAGCTGAGTGATGACTCCAGACTCAGCATTCCCTCAGCTCTCACTTGTGACAGTGATTGCCAAAGCTAGCACTGAACCAGATAACGTGGGAGGAACATGCACAAAGTACTCCTTTGGATTCCTGTTGAATTTTTGAACAGTGACACGTTATATGGCTTTATGTTCTTTAGATAGCCTAAGGCCGTGTATTTGCAAAGAAAGAATGCAGAGTCATTATTTCTCATTCTCTGTTTGCAGGCATGAAATTTAAATTTCACACGTTTTGCCAGAATTGAAGAGTTTCTTACTTTAGCAGCATCCACGATTACTAAGATCAGCTTTTTACCAGGGCCTGGTATAAGACTAGCTTAGCAGAACAGCTTTAACTTTCAGGAGAGCCTGGGCATCTCCTGGGCTTAAAAGAAAGCAGGATGAGAGTGGCAGGGCAGCAGTTGTTCTGTTTTCTGGAAAAGGCTAAGACAGTATTCTGGTGCAAAGGGAGGGAGCGTGATCTCACGGAAACACCTCTGCCCAAGCACTCAGAGGGGCAATTGCTTAGGTGTTGCTTGAGCCTCACCACTTCTGAAGCTGCCAGCTCTGCCTGGTTTGCGCTTGTGCCACAGAGAAGCACGTAAAGCTGTGGAGGATCCAAACCAGCCTGTTTAGCGTGTGCCATGGATTGAAGGTTTGGGGAAAAACAACCTGCCCTAAGCCAATTCCTCCATGACAGGTCCAGGGCGGGTGGAAGCATCACAGGAAAGTGGTAGATATGTTTATTTGACAAGAATTCATTCTAATAGTCCCAAGATACCGACAGTATTTAATATCTAAACAGAAGAGTAGCTGCCACATGAAAAGGCATCATTTTGATTTTAGGGCATCCCTTCTACTGGCTAAATTTACCGCTTTTCCAGTCATTGATCTATCTGGGATTCCTTTTCAAATTCATGTGAGTTTTATTAAATGTTGGGTAATATGTGACCTCATCAAGTGAATGCAGTGTCCACTTGGGAGACTTTTGTTCTATTCAAACCTTTTGTTGACAATGCCACAAGCTCTGCTATGGGGCTGCTGGGGGGTGGGCAGCCCAGGCTGAGCTGCGCTTTGATTGATTTGCACAATAGGAAGGAAAATATTCCTGAAACTCTTGAGATCACTCAACTCTTCCTGCCAGACTTCCATGAAATATAACATGCAATCAATTTAGCTTACAGCCAAATTCTCCCCTTTCAGCCCCCTCTTTCCTTTGGTGTGTCAGTGAAGATAAATGAAAGAAGCAATAAGGAGTACAAACAGCAGTAGCAAGGAAAGCAGCAATTGCTTTTGGAGGAGGGAATCATGGTGCCAGGCCGGAGCAGAACCCACAACAACTTGACCAAACACAGGAATGAATGAAAGGTCCTTTTGAAAGGGCAAAAGAAAGACCGCGTTGACCTCTTGGCAGAAAGAGGAAACTTCAAAGGGTTTGCAACAGTTAAAAGACCCAGTTACAGGCAGCAAAAATGACTTGCATTGGATGCTAACACAGCGAAACTAAACAACTTCACAGTAAGAGATATAGCAGAAGACAGAGTAGAGGGGGCATATTTTCCGCTAGGCACTGGAAAAATGTCGAAAAGGCTAATTCAGTCACTTTGGTGTTAGGTGTAGTGTTCTTTTCAAAGCTGTACATGTGAGGAAAACAGAAATTTAGACAGAACTCCTAACAGGCTTTGGAAAATTCAGGCATGTGTTTTCTTTTCATTTTTCTCACCAAGAAATGTTCTCATCATGTGCTTCTTTTGGAAACATTTGGCAGTTCCTTAGGTATGACAGAAACTGTGTTTGAGGAAGTTAGAACTAATGAAAAAAGGCATTTAAAGAGAAAGCTTCTGAATGATCTGAGTGTTGTATGTGATTTATGAAAACTGTATCAAAAAGGGGGAAAAAGTCCTAATTGCCTGAGATAGTTGAATTCTGCTGTTTTTCTTCCCCCAAGGTTCAGGTTTTTTGCTTGCTCAGTACAGCTTGGAAGGTATTTGATCCCGTGTGTAATTTTAAGCAGGAGAGAGGCCGCTGGCTGCAGTGAGACTGCTCTCAGGGTTGAGCAAGTGCATAAAACCTTTTGCTAGACAGTGGTCTTGCGGGGCTCTGTCTCTAAATTCCAAGGATTTGAGAGCAAGTCAGTCACAGCACTTCAATGAACAAAGGCTTTCCTCTTTAATCTACTCCAGTTGGGAAAGATAAGACCTCAAATGGAATCTACTTCAAGACTAGATTACACATTAAGATAAGCATAATATGATAAGGACCAATGGATGCAGCTTCTGTAAAGGTAAATTGTACTGCTCTGTCTTTCAAGAATTCCTTGGAAAAGTGCATGGAGTAAGAGATGAAATGTATCTTCTGAACATAATTTACATGGAATTTCAAAGTCTTCTGACAGAACCCTGTGTGAGAAGCTTTGAAATAAAATAAATAACAAGTCATGTTGCCAACCTATAGGATGCTTGGAATTCACAATAAACAGCCAATTTTAAATTAAGAGACCAATAAGGAAACATGTTGGATGTTTATTGCTTGAATTATTTTGGAAATATAGATAGAATGCAATTTATTAACAAATTATTCTGGATTGGTAAAAACTAAAATGAGCCACTCTTTGTAGGACACTCCTAGAAATACTTACATTCCCCCAAAGCATTCATTCTCCAATCCATCTCTCAGCATTCTGGTAGCTCTAATGAAAAGAAGCATGTGTTAGAAAATACAATAAACTTCTCATTATTGTAATAGATTTCAATCAAACATCATTCCCTGAGGAAACAGGTACCAATCATTGTGAGTATCACAGCTCAATAAATATGCCTTTCTCAAACAAGCTAACAAAGAAGAGGATTAGAGAAATACTATATGGAAGTAGTGTCTCACTGTAATAGTGCATTGGGTTTGCATGGCAAGGTTTTGGTAGCAGGGGGGCTGCAGGAGTGCCTCCTGTGAGAAGCTGCTAGAAGCTTCCCCCATGTCCAATACAGCCAATGCCAGCCAGATCCAGGACAGACCCGCTACTGACCACGGGCAAGCCCATCAACAATGAAGCGATAATATATTTAAGAAGGGGGAAAGGGTTAAAAAATACTTTGCAACAACAATTGCAGCTAGAGAGAGTGGAGTGAGACAATCTGAGAGCAACAATTCTGAAGACATCAAGGTCAGTGAAGAAAAAGGGAGAGGTGTTCCAGGTGCTGGAGCGGAGGTTCCCCTGCAGCCCATGGTAAAGACCATGGCAAGGCAGGCTGTCCCCCTGCAGCCCACAGAGGTTAATGGCAGAGCAGATCTGCACCTGCAGCCTAGGGAGGACCCCATGCTGGAGCAGGTAGATGCATCTACCTGCTGTGACCTCATGGGAAGCCTGTGACGGAGTGAGGCAGGACTTGTGGACCCATGGAAAAAGGATCCATACTGGAGCAGGTTTGCTGGCAGGACTTGCGGCCCCATGGGCACCCACTTTGAGGCAGTTTGTTCCCAAATGACAGTACCCTGTGGAAGGGACCCCTGTTGGAGTAGTTGTGAAGAACGGAAGCCTGTGGCAAGGAGTCACACTGGAGAAGTTTGTGGAGAACTGTCTCCTGTGGGAGGGACCCCATGCTGGAGCAGGTGAAAAGCATGAAGAGTCCTCACCCTGAGGATGTAGGAGCAGCAGAGGCAGCATGTGATGGACTGACCACAACACCCATTCCTCATCCCCCTGCACCACTGATGGGGAGGAGGTAGGGAATTCAGGAGTGCAGTTGAGTCCCAGNTGCTCTCAGGGTTGAGCAAGTGCATAAAACCTTTTGCTAGACAGTGGTCTTGCGGGGCTCTGTCTCTAAATTCCAAGGATTTGAGAGCAAGTCAGTCACAGCACTTCAATGAACAAAGGCTTTCCTCTTTAATCTACTCCAGTTGGGAAAGATAAGACCTCAAATGGAATCTACTTCAAGACTAGATTACACATTAAGATAAGCATAATATGATAAGGACCAATGGATGCAGCTTCTGTAAAGGTAAATTGTACTGCTCTGTCTTTCAAGAATTCCTTGGAAAAGTGCATGGAGTAAGAGATGAAATGTATCTTCTGAACATAATTTACATGGAATTTCAAAGTCTTCTGACAGAACCCTTTGTGAGAAGCTTTGAAATAAAATAAATAACAAGTCATGTTGCCAACCTATAGGATGCTTGGAATTCACAATAAACAGCCAATTTTAAATTAAGAGACCAATAAGGAAACATGTTGGATGTTTATTGCTTGAATTATTTTGGAAATATAGATAGAATGCAATTTATTAACAAATTATTCTGGATTGGTAAAAACTAAAATGAGCCACTCTTTGTAGGACACTCCTAGAAATACTTACATTCCCCCAAAGCATTCATTCTCCAATCCATCTCTCAGCATTCTGGTAGCTCTAATGAAAAGAAGCATGTGTTAGAAAATACAATAAACTTCTCATTATTGTAATAGATTTCAATCAAACATCATTCCCTGAGGAAACAGGTACCAATCATTGTGAGTATCACAGCTCAATAAATATGCCTTTCTCAAACAAGCTAACAAAGAAGAGGATTAGAGAAATACTATATGGAAGTAGTGTCTCACTGTAATAGTGCATTGGGTTTGCATGGCAAGGTTTTGGTAGCAGGGGGGCTGCAGGAGTGCCTCCTGTGAGAAGCTGCTAGAAGCTTCCCCCATGTCCAATACAGCCAATGCCAGCCAGATCCAGGACAGACCCGCTACTGACCACGGGCAAGCCCATCAACAATGAAGCGATAATATATTTAAGAAGGGGGAAAGGGTTAAAAAATACTTTGCAACAACAATTGCAGCTAGAGAGAGTGGAGTGAGACAATCTGAGAGCAACAATTCTGAAGACATCAAGGTCAGTGAAGAAAAAGGGAGAGGTGTTCCAGGTGCTGGAGCGGAGGTTCCCCTGCAGCCCATGGTAAAGACCATGGCAAGGCAGGCTGTCCCCCTGCAGCCCACAGAGGTTAATGGCAGAGCAGATCTGCACCTGCAGCCTAGGGAGGACCCCATGCTGGAGCAGGTAGATGCATCTACCTGCTGTGACCTCATGGGAAGCCTGTGACGGAGTGAGGCAGGACTTGTGGACCCATGGAAAAAGGATCCATACTGGAGCAGGTTTGCTGGCAGGACTTGCGGCCCCATGGGCACCCACTTTGAGGCAGTTTGTTCCCAAATGACAGCACCCTGTGGAAGGGACCCCTGTTGGAGTAGTTGTGAAGAACGGAAGCCTGTGGCAAGGAGTCACACTGGAGAAGTTTGTGGAGAACTGTCTCCTGTGGGAGGGACCCCATGCTGGAGCAGGTGAAAAGCATGAAGAGTCCTCACCCTGAGGATGTAGGAGCAGCAGAGGCAGCATGTGATGGACTGACCACAACACCCATTCCTCATCCCCCTGCACCACTGATGGGGAGGAGGTAGGGAATTCAGGAGTGCAGTTGAGTCCCAGAAGAAGAGGCATGTGGGGTTAAAGTGTGTTAAGATTTAGTTTTTATTTTTTCATTACCCTGCTCTGACTTCCAATTGGCAATAAATTAAATGCATTTACCTAAACTGAGTCTGTTTTACCCATGATGGTAATTGCTGAGTGATCTCTCCCTGTCCTTATCTCGATTCACGAACCTTCATCTATATTTTCTCTCCCCCATCCAGCTGAAGAGGGCAGTGAGAGAGCAGCTTGGTGGGTGCCTGGTGTCCACAGAGGGTCAGGCCACTGCACATGCTATGCATAGAAAGCATCTGGAGAAGAATAACGCAACCAGTCAAAGTTATGTGAAGATTCACATGAATGATTACTTCAACCGTGGGCATTTGACATGCAAAAGACAGGGTTAACAAAATATCAGGCAAAATATGCTTTCTTAAATTTAAGCTTTGGAGTGCCCACATTCAAATTTGTGGGTTTCTTATGTGCTTAAAATAAGCATATGCTTACCAGATGTATGGTCAGTCCTTTTCTGAAGAGAGACTGGAACCAGTTTTCATGAAAGCCATTGACACTGTTTTTTGCAGTTACCTTCTGCAGACTTTCTGCACAGTAATACATGAATCCCCTTTTCCACAGTCCATGAACTGAAATCAACTGGCTTAAGTGAGACTAAAAAGTGATTCCAAACACAAAATAGTGAATGTCAATGAGAAGAATAACCATCGGTTTCTTTCTTCTTTGCCCCACTGTATAAATATAACAAGACATATGATCAAACTCAGATGCGATACCTTTAGAACATTTAAATTAAAAGAAATACAACTTTATCTGGTATTAATTGTAGTCAATTTGTGATTGATTAGCACATGTAACTGCCAGAACACAGGTGTAACATTCAAAATGGAATATGGACCCTCAATGGTACTTGAGTAGGCAAAGGTTTGGATTGATTCAGCTTTTCAAATCTTCATAGGAACGCTTCAGTTTTAGGACAATTCCTCAGGTTTTTCCTGACAAAATGATATAGTCTTGTGATCCATAAGGATTCTACCATGTAGTTATTTTCCTTTTTTTTTTTTTAATCTCCAATAGAAAGGTATCTTCTCTGAATCTATATGTATATAAAAATCCTGTCCTTAAATATGTTACCAGTGATGGCAATTCCATAAAATTATCTAGCAGAACTTTGTCTTATAGTCAACAGTATAAATGCTCTGGGGTATTCATATTCTGGTCTTTCCTGATAAATAAAATCATATGTTTGGAATCAAATATCAGTTTATAAATCACAATTTTTTCCAGAGTGCAGTTGATATCAAAGTTCAGAATGATGAAGACATATTTGCAATATTGTCTATTGAGTTGGTTTTATTTGTCTCTGAATATATCAAACTAATGAAGTGAGGGGAATATGTAAAGTGAGACTTTGCAAGTGTCCGGTATTAAACTACTGTATTCATATTAGATATGATAGGAAAATAAGAAGCTGCTGCCTTCTTTTCTGCCTTGTTGAGCTGTTATTTTGATACTTCTGAGTGGATAGGAATAAATGGTACATGCCTCAGCCTGTTGACTCACAGTCAGTGATTATTCTTACGTGGATAGCTGCAGTAGCATGAAGATTGATTGCGCTCTCTCATAGGCAGCAGCTGCCATTTACAAATGCCAGCTAGTGCTTCTCATGGGGATTGGTGATAGAATACAGAAGTGAGCCAGAACTATTTCTAGTAGCTGAATACATGCCTTTTTTTCCTTCTTTTGCAGTCACAGTGTGTGTCCCTACAATAATATTTTTTACAACACTAGCTGATTTCAAGTAAATTTGACAGAGGCAGATGAAGTTTAAAAGGCAGTTAAGTTCTTACAAGTAGTTTCAAAATCAGTGATCAAGTAGAAGAGAGAGAAAGAGGTTTTTCAAGTGTGCTAAAGGAGAGGCTGCCACCTGTATTTAGTACACATCAAGGAATCTATACAACCAAGAAATCTAAACGCTGTGAAAAATAGGGCTTGCAATTATAAGATACAAGCAATGCTTCCTCTAGCCAACCTGGTATATATGTACCGACTCATGGTGTGTATCACACAGGTGTGCCCTTCCTGTGGCAGCTTGCAATTGAAGAGGCAAGCCATAAACAAATTCATTTCTTTTCATACAGATGCAGTTCCCTTGATTCAAGATTAACAGAGAAACAATCACTTGGTGTTTAATTTAATAAGGTGTGGTCACACAGGAGCCATAAATCAAGTAGTTCTACTTGGTATGGAAGCTGGTGCAGTATTTTTAACAGTGTAAGTAGGATACATGTGTATGTAGATAGATGCATGTGTATGTATGTGCATACATTTTATACAGTGTATATCTTATAACCAAGGCTATCGGGCTGGGAGATTTCTTCAGCATGTTTTGTTTTAAACAGCTTTGCCCACAGTGAATACTATCTACTGGTGACTTACTCCATTGGTTTATATCAGATTACTCGTGGAGTAAAGAGCTAATCAGCAGGAGGCAAAAGGTCTGCCAAGTTTTTCAATTTTATCACAAAGTCCTGTGATATTTGTTTTTTTCCATGCCCTAACTGCTTGAATAAGGGAAGTTCATGAGAATCTAAGTTTCTATTAAATAGAGTGATTGCTAGCCTTCCAGGATGTGGATAGAAAGTTGAAAATATGAAGCAAAAAACCTCAGAGGGTCAAGAAATGAGAAGTCAAATATAAACATTTTTCTTTCTTGAGACATTCTTATATTATCTCATAATTTTCCAGTGTCAGTGATGAATGAATAGCAGTGTCAGAACTTCTTCCTCTACTTTAAAATACTGTGGGGTGACTTCAGCAAAGATGAAATATAGACATTTGGTTTTCTGCATGAAGAGATGGATCAGCATAAACAATATGTGAGGCTGAAAAAACAACAAAAAGTACTGTTACAGATTGAGCAGAAATATGGCCCTTTATCTATGACAGTTGTCAGAACTATTAATCTCCTTTCTGGAATCAGATCGCTGAAACTATAGCAGCATACTTAGCAAGTACAAGCACATGTGTCTGATCATTCAAGCAAGTGATGGTGTACGGGTTTCCTGATGATGGTTTTACAAAACTGTGTGTTTCAGGGAAAGAGAGACAAAAAGACTGAAAGGTAGAAGGGCTGAAAAACAAGGACATATCTTGTATGTTGCCTGGGGGACAATAACATGGCAAAGCAATGATGGGAAAAGAGGTGCAGAACTTTGAAAAGGAGCACTTTCTGTTCTTTGCTTTGGGGGCAAGGCTACTCGTATAACAAATAGAATTGCATCAGACAAACTTTACTCATCAAGTGGAGTGGAAACTGATGGAACAATTTTACTGTTTAAATGGTTAACATAGCCTCATAGTCCTATGCAAAGTGATAGTACCTCGCTAAACAATTCACTGCTTAATGTTCTTGTCTGTGTGGACTCCAGTTCCTCACGAAGTTGAGGACACACTAAACTTTAAGCAGCAGTTTAATAAATTGCAGCAATCTAAGAACCTTCAAGACTGTGCCATCAGGAGTAATGGCCCAACAGAAACAACACATATTTTAAGAAACACTATTAATCAAAATCACAGACAGAAAACCAAGTTTAATGTACTCAGCTTTAACTTCCCAGAACTAAGTTTTCCTCTGCTGTGAAGTGTATTCTGGATGAAGCCACCTAAAAAGAAGCTGGAGCCAAACATTTAACCACCAGGTAATCAGCTAGTGAAAAATTCCCCAGAACCTCTCTGTCATTTCCCTCTCACTTGTTTTGCCTTTGGCTCGTCCCCAAAATAAGCTGTGTTTCCTGAGATATAGCTCTCCGTGGCTCCTGATGTTGTCTCTCTCTCTCCCCCATGGATACTCTCCCCAGTGAGAGTATCACATGGATATCCTCTTTTGCATTTTTTATAACGTTCTCATCTCTAGCTGTAAAAGATTAAATTAAAAGACTATTTGACCTGCTTTTCCTGGTCAGTGCCACTCTAGCAAGCAATACATCACTAGAGGAATGTCAACTTCATGACCCATTACTCAAATGAGGCGCCAACTAGGAAGAGTGAACTGAGAGATCCAGGAGTTTTAAATTTATTGTCATGACACATCTAAAAATAAAATAGACTCTAGTAGTACAGGGAGTGGGAGGCAGTGCAAAGAAAGTTTAGGAAGTCTCTCAGGTCAATCAAAAGCTTTAAATAATGTGACTCCGGCAAGCAGGGTTTCTTTTCACATAAGATAGCTAATTCTGCTAAGGTTATTTGCATCCTGAAAATGGCAGAATCTTTTTTATCCTCGCTCAGTGCCACCACTAGACTAGATTTTGGGCAGACTTAGAGCATCAGATTGCTTTTGGGTGGATGAAGATATGCCAGTTACTTCACCTTTGTGTCATGAATCGTTATACTGGAACAAGAAAGACTGTTTTTTTATTTAGTTGCTGACCTGCTGCAGTTTTTCAAGCCAGAATGTTTAAGCTGGCTCTCATCTCAGGGGAAACATAGTTGGGCAGTAATAGCTCCAGAAGTCTAGTTTTACTGTCCTGTGCCTAGCACAGTGTGGCCATTCTTCCTGCTCTTCCATACTCTTTCCAGCCTCAGGTTTTCCTCATGGTTTTCCTGCAGCCTTACTCACCCTACCCTGTGGTCTTTCTCTGTTCATCTTTCCTTCTTATTTCCATTTTGGTTTTCCACCAAGATTTCCCTTCTTACCCATTTTCAATTGCATATCCTATTGACTCATCTCTTCCGGACTACTTCTCCACATATCCATATCCATGAAAGAAATCTGGGAAAGGAAGCAAAGCAAATTCTTCATGGACATGAGCTCTGCTCTCTTTGCCGGCACAGTGGGGAGTTAAATGACTATTAGCAGAGCCCCAGGCCTGACATGCACTTCAGGATGCTAGCAGAAGGCATCCGGCAAAGAGGGAAGGCTGATATCTGTAAGTTGGGGCACAGCATTTCAAGCTTAAATGTAGAACCTGAAAAAAAGGCTAGAACTTAACATTTGATTTGGTCAGAGGTGTTTGTGCCATTGACAATGCTCTGTTAGGGTGCCTGATGAAAAACGTACAACCACTCAAAAGTAAGGCATTAAAAGGATGAGCAAAGGACACGATTACAGCCTAGTTTCTGGTGCATGAAATGCAATGTTTTGGAGTGCTCCAGTATGAAAGAAATTCCAGAGACCCTCCAGGACTAGAGGAATTTTTTTGAAAACAGTAGAGTTCAGAGCTGCCCTGTTACAGTATTTTCTTTTAAGTGTATATATTTTCACAGGTTCTACAGTGCCAAGGATTTTTTTTTTCATTAAGTTTGTATTAAGTCTTATGAAGTAATAACAATATATTATCTCACTTACATTAATACAGGACAATATAACTACGCCAGGCATTTATGAATTAGTTGAACAGACTTTTGAAGGACCCCAGCCCAGTGGAATGGAGAAACAGGCTCTCTGTGCCAAATTCTGCCATAAATCGTACCCATATGACTTTGCTGCTGCCTGCAGTGGTTTTGGTGGGATTTTCAGGGCAGAGAGGAGAGAACTGAACCAAAAGTATTGATATAAACATCTCCTTATGCGTGTATAATGTTTCCCACCTTTTCTTTCCTTTCGGTTCTCCTATGGCCCTTACTTGGCTCCCAGTCTTGCTCCAACAATTGATGGGTCATTTCCGCAAGGATCCCATTGTGCTCATTTGGGATTTGTCTGCATGGAGTTTCCTGTAACATTGGGACTCTTGCTGCTTGGAAAAAAAGGCAGTCTAATTCATTATACTTGACTGGCACCCAGAAAAATGAAGCTTTAACTGTTAGAGTATTATGCTACTACTACTAATGATAATATTAATGATAATATTATTGGTACTACATTTTCCTATTACATTATAGTATTAAAATTTGTTATGATATTATTTTAATTNTAAAGAGAAACACTTTTTAAGAGCCTAGTTTCATAGCTGCCCATTTTCCAGGCGTTTTCTTTTACAGGGATAATCCCCAGCACAGTAGTAAGCCAAGTCACCGTCGATTGGAAACAAAAGTATATGACTCAAAAGAAAGGCTCTCATTCATGGCAGAATTACTGCAGCAGCTCACACTTCTGTGCTGGGACACAGCAAGCTCCAGAAGGGTGTGATCTTGGCTGAGAAGAAACTGTTTAAGTCCAGTCCTCCACCAGTTCTGGTTTATGGTGTCTCAGGGTCTGTCAGGAAGGGCAGTCCCTGTGCAATAGCTCACCCTTCCCTGAGGAGCCGTGAACGACTGTGCGGCTCTTGCTCCTCCAGCCACAGCCATGAGGGAAACAGGCTGTCCACATGCAGGATCACTAATGCAGAGGTCCCAAAGCAGCTGCCGGTGCTCCCTGCTATTTTGGGACCTAGAATCCAAGGTTTTTAACAGTACCCTGTAACCGGTACGAAGTGTATCTGAGCATTGCAATTTATAATGCCACAGAAGAAAAATATAAATCTTAAACGTGGCAACATGGCAGTGGAACACTTAGCCTAAACCTTAGCAAAATAATTATTTCTGGTGTGCTATACATCATGTGATTTATAGTATGGCTTCAGGAGAGACCAAATGAAACCCTGGGGTGAATTTCGCTCCAAAAGATCAAAAGTAAGATTAATGAAGTGGAATTCTTTACCCATATCATTTATAGAATTTCACTGGACAGAAAGGTTGTTTTCAATGGTATGACTCCCACTTACATAATAGATTTAATCCACTGGTTTTTACATTTTTCATATAAAGCAATTTGCATATTTATACCCAATTAATATTATAATTTATTATAGTGCCCCTAAATGTGCCAGGTACTTTAGATACTGTTCCACATGCATATAGTTCTCTGTTTCAAAGACTTTAGTAGCTGGAGGCATAAGCCTGCAAATGTCTACATTCAGCTATGGTTTTCCTCACTTTACATGCACAAGTGTTTGCAGGATTGGGCCCTGTGCAAACAACCATATTGCAGACCAGAAAAATTGTGACTCTCAGACTTAATTCAAGGCCTTTTTTTCTTTTCTTTTTTTTTAACCTTTTAGGAATCATAAATCTATAGGTTTAATGCTAGTCAAATCTAGCTTTGCTTGGAGATGACCCAGGGATGTAAATTTGGGGGAAACATCTTCATTCTTCTCTCCAGAAGCCATATAAAACCACAGTGGTATAAAGGGGGCCTGAAACACTTGTGAAAGAAATGTCCTTATCGGGAGCGTGCTGGAGTGTGGCAATAAGTGTTTCTGTAAGAAGCCTTTGCTACAGATGTTATGCCAGTACTGGGGATGGCAAATTAGAGTGGGATTCACAAGCAGTTCCCAGTAGTTCTTTAATCAATATGTCTGAGGCAAATGAGGAGTTTCTCCAGTCCAAAAAATAGTGATATTAAGGTAGTTGTGGCATGGGGGTGGTGGTGTCAACTTTACTTTTCCTTCCCCGGTGAAATGCCTCCATGAAGTGCAGCACAGATGATGTCTCACTTTTTTTTTTTTATACAGAAACACCATTGATTTCCCAACGGGGAGCCAAGGAGAGCCACAAGGCATGTTCTTCCCTCAGAGCCCACCCGTCCCCATGCCACCCATCACTGGGCTCTTCCCATCCAAGAGCATCGTCCAGCCGGTGCTGGTGCCCCTGTACACCATAGCTGCTCTCCGAACATTGTTCTTCGGAGAAAAAAGCCTAATGGGTTTTTGTGCGGGAAGACACGGCCAGTCGCCTGTGGGGTGGTGGGTACGGGCCTGGGGCAGAAGCTGCTAATGGTGGGGGGTGGCTGGAGCCCCAGGGCCCGGCCAGCACCACCGTGCCGCACTGCCTGCCTGCGCTGGGCCTTTCTAAACCTTCCCTTTTCCCCCAACGCAAACCAAAATAAACAGAAGTGTCCGTAATGATGATGAATGCCCACCAAAGGCTAAAATAATGTGCAAGTTTCTAATTTGTTTTTAAATATAGAGATTTTATTTGTGAGGTTTTTTGTGTGAGCCTCTCAAACACCATTAAACTCATACTCAAATATTTACAATGTGTTTATACTTACCGTGTTCACCTCTGAACAAATTGTTTGACCTTATTTGCAAATGTGTTACAAGAACTCCCCATGACAGATGATCTTTCATAGGAAATCACAACATGTAAGTGAAATTGAAGCTATGCTGCTGCCCCGTGCAGTATATCAATGCGCTCTGATCTTCCCAAAACCATAAATTTGCAGGGCAGCCACCCTGGCAGACCCTGGGTGGGGATGGAGGAGAGTCCTCCTTTAACCTCTGGTGCACAGGCACGCACTTCAGGGGTCAGTTTATCCCGTGTGAGATGAGGGCATTTGACGTGCAAAACCTGCGGGGCTGATGCTACCCAGTCACTCAAATCACATAATTAATGTGCTTCTGGGTTCCAATAATAAATAACTCTGATGTCTACTCGCTACAGCCAAACTTCCCCGGCTAAGTAAACTGCTCTTTGCTCAAAAATGGCTTTTATCCAAAAAATGAAGTTTTTCAGCAATCAACCAATCCTGCTGTGAGTTTATATTTCCATGGTGGGGAGCGGGGGGGACGGGGGACGGGACGACAACTGGTTTAGTTTCCCACTGATTATGTTAAGATTGAAAGGACTCATTAAAGAATTGTTTCTGTTTCTGTACCTATAAATTTTATGCCAATGTTTGCTCACATTAAGTCCAGACACAGTAGTCACACTTCAACCATGTCATTTTAGTTAACTAAATATTATTCTAATTATAGAACTAATGGAGAGTATGGAAAACATGAAAAAAAAAAGTGAAAAAAAAAATTAGGATAATTCAAAATCTGCCTTTTATATCTGAATGGCTAAGAACCAATCATCAGAGACCAAGAGCAAGTATCCTTCTCATTGTTTGCCTTAGTCCATTGAAGAACTGGAAAGCTCATCAGCAAAGTGTTTCCCATTTGCCAACAAAACAAAGTTTTGGTCAGACTGTTCTTTCGTTGCTCAACAGCTTCACCAGTTCAGCTCTTGACAGGAGGGATGCACAGCAGGGAAGCCTGTCCTTACTCAGGTGACATGGTGTGTAACTTATTGAGTGAGAAAAACGGTGAAGAGCCCCCCCTGCCCAGTGACTCGACCCAGTTCTTCCATCCACAAATTTTATCTCAAACTGTTTCCATGGGTATCATTGAAGCTGCTGTAAATCAGCAATCCTGATTTACAGTATCTGTGTCCAATAAACGAATCAGGCCAATTACAGTTCTTCAAACAGGAGCCTTAGCAATGTCTGTTCCCAGTTTAGATACAGTCTAGACATCATTCTTCAGCCATCTTAAAGCCTTTCTGTAAGGACAATATTTCATAGTCATGTAAGCATTGGCTCTTTGTTGACATGACCAATAAGGAAGTCAATTGGTGTCAGCTGGAGTGGTGATTTTGTGATGGGAACATCTGCCCCATTTATTCCTGAAGAGATTTAGTCTTGGTCACTGTTAATTGGGCTGAGATGAAAGCTCCAGATCCTGTTACAAGTCCTTTGAGTAAACTAGTTACTCATAATTTTTTCACATGGTTTATCTCCTTTGATTTGTAAAATTGCTTCCACTTGATTCTTTGGGCCCAGGTGCCTTTCAAGTAATAGTAAAACTTTGCATCATGCCACTGACAGATCCTAGTGTTCCTTTCTACCTATCCTGATAGTTTAGGAGACGCTATATCTTCCTCAGCCCTTCACGGTCCCTTAACTTTTCATGTCTGTTAATTAATCATCCTGACACACAGAGTTCTACCACACCAAAAAAATGTTGTAAATAGCCTATATATAGTTCTCAAATAGGACTAGCAACTAGGGATTTCTGCTTTGTTCTTTTATCACACATATGTTTTACTTTGATGTAAACACTGTTTCAAAAAAAATAAAAAAGAGCTTTTTCATGTTATGCACAGATTATTCCATAAACATATGCATCCTGTCAGACACAGTAATAATTAGAAATAGCTGTAATTTCATGGCTAACTCCATGTTACTTCAAACTGCTTAGATTTTTTAAAAGCAAAACTCTGATGCATATCCGTTCTGAGTAGGAATTCTCACTTCAATTCATTTACATGTAAAAATCACTAGGACTCATAAAATTTTACATTTAATTAACCTGGATACGGTAGTTGAATTTGTTTAAATCTGAAGATTTAACATGTCCCATGTAAAAAATAAGGGTGAATTTCAGAAATGTTTCTACAACATTCCTGACTTTTTTTGTTGTTCCCAAAGATTTTTTGCTATTCAGACAAACTGATGATGTGTACGAGCCTCTGTTGTATCGTGCAATTGCAGTCAAAGGAAAATTTAACA
Organism: Pedionomus torquatus; assembly: GCA_013398155.1. Classification (NCBI taxonomy): domain Eukaryota; kingdom Metazoa; phylum Chordata; class Aves; order Charadriiformes; family Pedionomidae; genus Pedionomus; species Pedionomus torquatus. Next base: position 337,446 of record VZRU01007625.1, read on the forward strand.
TCAGAAAAAAAATTTAGAAACCTTTCAGGGGGCGGTTGCATTTAAATGACTCATGTGTCCCATGCAGGTCTGTGGATAGTAAGACTGGACTACCTGTTAAACACTGACGCATTTATTTTTAATTAAACCTCTCTGAATGCAGGCAGTACTAGATGGTCTCTTAATAAAAAAGGCAAAGTTTAAAGGTTTTGTTTGCTCATACACCTGTTCATGCAGTGAGTACATCTTTGCCAGTAAGTATAGCAGCACCAAAAACCAGGGAAGTGTAAAACTGGGTTTTCCTTAAACCTGGCTATCACAAATACTAGGGGGTTCATTTGCATCATCTTTCATAATTCAGTGAACTCAACAAAAATATTCACAGTACATTTAGGACTGTTTGGGCATTTTGATATTTTCTGGAGTTACAGTTCAGTCTGGCTGCCACTTTGAGACCTCTGTAAAATCCTGCGGTTCCAGGTTGCGCTTGTCCCTGCCAGCCCTCAGCACTAAGGGAAGGCGTTGGGTCCTACCATGAATCCAGGCAGAGATTGTGGCTCTAAACTGGGTAGCTTCATCTAGTGATACCTCAGCTGGCCAGCATAAGATTATGGCCCATGTGTCAATAGGAGGTGGTCCTTGCCAGCTTTGGGCCTTTCACTTTCAGCCCCCTCTTTTTTTCCTTATGTCTTTTATAAAAACACTTCTTAGGTAAATTCTGCTTTGCAAGGAGTTGTGCCAAGTAACACGTTTAGTGAACTGTGAAGAGCTAAAAAACTGGGTTTATTACAACAACTTTAGCCACAGAGCTATTATTGACACTGTGTAATTAACAACAAAATAATCTCTCACTGATCATTCTTCAACTTTTATTTTTGAAATACGTTAAATGAAGTATTGCTAATGCTAATGTCTCTGAAGATTAATGAAGCGAGTTGGAGAGGAAATTTAAAAAAAAACATAGATCAAGAAGTAGCCTTTTTTTCCAGACATTTCTAGTGCAAGTCTAGGAAACCAAGTCGTGCATCATTTAAATAGTCAGACTGGCTCAGTGGGAATTTCCAGTACAATTTCATTTTCTACCAAATTATTCTAGTGAGTAAAACAGACAAAAAAAATATGTTTTCCTTTGATGATGTTGCAGCTACAGTTTTCAAGACCATTCAGATGGATAGGAGGTAGTCTTTGTTGAACCTCACAATGTGTCTGTAACTTTTGTGTATTTGAGATAAAATCATATTTGTCTATCATTGAGAAACTGGCAGAGAAACCTTTTCTTTAATGCTTCTTCAACAAACACAGGACCTGATCTGCTTCCTCTCCTCTGCTCTCCTCTGAGGCCAGAAAAATTTTTCTCTTTGCTCTGCTGTCAGTATGTAGTGATCTTGCTCTCATTCAGTATTTTGTGCTATAGAAATTTAGTATTGTTAAATGAATAATGATCCCAGGATTCCTCCCAGCTGCTTGGCCCTTGACTGCAAGTGGTACCAAGCCTGAGAAGGTAAAATACAGTTTTCCCAGCTTACTAAGCCCCACTGAATCCTGAGCTGTGCTGTGTTTGAGGCAGTGGGATCCAGAGCACCCCACCACTCCAATCTTTCTTGTTTTTATGACCAAGTGGAGTTGTGATTCAAATACAAATGGGCAACAGGACCTCAAAATTTAACCAAGCATCTAAATAGATAAGTGAGTAAATCACTTATTACATGCTGTCAATGTCCCATTGTTCATTGTTCAGAAAAAATTGCCCCTAGAGATTCTTCAGCAGCAATGATATCAGCAAAACTTATCAGAAGCAGACTGATGCCTTTTGTATGAAAGGCTCTGATAAAGACCCTGCAGAGCAGAGCAGACAACAATTTAAACAAGTGGAATGAACAAAGAGGTGTATGGCTTATCTCTTGTAGCATTTTCCATGGCTTCAGAGTATCTGACAGTGGAGCCAATGGGAATATATACTTTCTGTGATAACAGTTACGTATGTGGCTTGCACTTTCTATGTCTCCACTGGAGCCCGTGCAGTCTCCTGTCTGCTGACGCAGGACAGGGCATCTCAGGAGCACGGGATCAGCCACCACTCAGAGTGCCAGGTGATTTAAGGCTGTCTCTTAGGATCGTGGTTTTCCCCAGCTGCCCCTATTAGTCTCCAGATAAACCTCATTTTTTGTCAATAGCTGTCACAGTTCTCAGTCCCAAAACAGAAGCCACAAAGGAAACCCCGCAGGTCACCATTTGTCACTATTCTGATTATAAGCATGTTAGTTTATTTGCATCATGCTGTGGGCTTCCTAAAAGGAAATATTAGACATTCCACTTTTACGTGATGACCCCCACATTATATCCATCTATATCCTTTCCCCTGCCCTTCCATCAGCAATGTGTAAAGGTGGACTTGGGGCTGGAGCTTACACTGCTGATACCTTCAAATAATCTTACCTCACTGTCTTCAGTTGTAACAAAAATATCAAGATCACTGGGAAGGACTCTTATTTAATTTATGCTGTGTGTAAAGAGTGGAGCTTTTCTCTTTCCTTGTCTATCAAAATATATTCTTGCTCTTTCTCCTATTTTTGCTGCCTTCTTTCTCATCCTCTCATTTCTTTTTCACTGCAGGCTCTCTGCTGTGCTCATTAGCACAGTATCTGAACCCATGAAAGGTTGCTTTTGCTGCCTTCAAAATAATTGAAAGAAATTTACTGTTAATCACAGAATGATATGGCGTTGGAAAGGATCACTGCAAACCATCCCCCTGTCAGGCCAGGTCAATCTCATGCAGGTTGCACAAGAATGTGTTCAGGTGGGTTTTGAATGTCTCCGGGGACGGAGACTCTACCAGTCCTCTGGGCAGCCTGTTTCAGTGCTCTGCCACCCTCAAAGTAAAGGAGTTTCTCCTCATGTTTAGATCAAACTTCTTATGCTCAAGTTTGTGCCTGTTACCACTTGTCCTGTCACTGGGCACCACTGAAAAATGACTGGCCCCATCCTCTGAATGGTCTCTAAATTTAAGTTTGCACCTACTCCAGAGTGAGTTTTCTTGGTATTGTACCGCGGTAGCGTGCTTTCATAAGAGCAAAAGCAGAGTGCAAAGCTAAGAAGCGTTTTATAAGAGAGCCTGGATTGACACTAAAATAGTGATTCTTTGCTCTTACATGTGATGGTCTGAAAGCAAACAGTGGAGAAAATATTGCAGCACAAGGAACAGCCTTCCAGTGTTCATTGGATGTCTGCTTGTGAAAGACCTTCTTGTCAGGTCCTGAGAGTAGAGCTCCTATCTGAGCCACAACTAATATCCAGATTCCTGTCACTATTGCACTGTGGAATACACAAACACAGATACAGCACTACCTAATTCAGTTCACACACACACAAATTAATAAACTGGGGTGATTTACAGTTTATGTTAAGCTTAAAGCCAAGTGGCTTGAGAAAAGCTTCAACAGAGACTGGATGTGAAACAGGACAGAGCTTCATTCAACCTCTTTACCAGTTGGGCATTGAGCATAGCTGTGTTGGAGCTAATTTCCTTGCATGCTCGTGTGACTGATAAACTGAGTAAACTGACATCCTACCTCATGAGAGTAAAATTATTAGTCAACAGCTGGATGTTACCTCCTTGGGCAGTAATAAGCACCTTTTTTTGGACATAGCTGTTATCACTAGTTCAAAAGGTTGTATTTTTCAAACATGTAACATCAATACAAGAATCTTGCTAGACAGGTTGATCCAATGCTTTCCAAAGACAGGGCAAAGTCTTGTACTGATTTCATTGAACTGAGGCTCAAACCCAAAATTTCCACATACAAACATGGGGATCCTCATTGCTGCCAGTGACCATGTGAACTACAACTTCTATCTCCTGGTTGACTTTGTATAGTAAGGCACCAAGAGAATAAGCTAACCTTTACATTTGGATCAGGAATTTAAAGTGCAGTTAATAGATATGAAGGCAAATGGAGGATACCTCTGCTCAGTCTTCCAGGTATGGTTCTCACTTACTGAGAGGAATGAGCCATGGAGACTTCATCCCTTTTGCTTTTTCAGGTGTGTGTTAACTTTTCCAAACAGCTGTCTGCAATATGTGTGGCCCCATATCTCATGAGAGACATTTTTGATACCCTCTGAGGTTAAGGTTTCAAAAATGTTATTGAAAAAATGTCCCTACTTAGAATATGCTTACTTCGGATAGTTATAAAAAGGGAAACCCATGCCCTGAGTCTGAAATCCACATGTTACTTTCCATGTGGTTCACACATGTGTAACATAGGCATGTTTTTATGAATCGTTTGTATATTCCTTAGCCAGACTCCTGTGTTTAAACAAATGTGGAAACAACACAATACAGCTGTATAAGGAATGTTTAGTTCATAAGTAGGATCTATAGATTTTTAAAGCTACACTTTCAGCAATAAAGAAATTGTCCATACTGCTGGAATGTACTTTATGCCTAGATAAAATCTTTCATTCTTTTGGTCTGGAAAGAAAAGACCTATGAACACTATAATGATGCCAACTTAGTGCTACAAGAGTTAGTAACAGTCAAAGCTGAAGGTGCTATTCATTACTAAGCTAGCAAAATAGGCCTGTCTGCTTGGCAAGAAGATTGGATCTGGTGTTGTTTCCAAAATTAATAACATCTTATTAAATGAAATGCTTCAGACCTTGGGATGGTTGAACACTAAAAAGACTGAAAAATGAAATACAAAATGTATGGCATTTGCTGGCAGTTCCCTCCAAACATTTTTCTATCCCTTCCCCTTTCTTTTAGACCATGAAAGGAATAGCTTTGGATGGTTGCAATAGCATATGAGAAAGTGGCCTCATTTCTTGTACTGGATGATTTAAAATATTACTTCCTGAATTACTGTACTCTGAATCATCCAAGAAGTAAAGACCTAAAAGCGGACTGCATAACCGCTTGCCAAAATAAAGTGCTGAATTTGGACAACGTGAATTTTAGGTGTCAGATGTAAGATAGTCTACTTGATAAATTGTCTACTGCCTGTTCCACTACTAATTTGATGAAAAGATGAGTCAAGTTCAAGTTTGATATTGCCAGTAGAAAGAAAACAAACTGCCTTTTACTGGCATACAATTTGGTCTTACTTCTGGGCCTCAGTCACAATGCAGAACGGCTTTCTGCTCCCAATGGATGTATTTAGCGCTTGGAAAAGAGTAATTTCTAACCCTCTCAAAGGGGTACCGCACACTTCCTCCTCAACAGTGTCTCTGACTGTGCTGCAGACCCTTATGTTTCTTCTCTGCTGAGTTTATGTCCAAAGCAAGTGTTGCACAAACACCCAGAAAGTTCATCACCAGGTTTGGTATCTGGGACAAAATTTATTTGTCCTTTCTTATTTTGTGTTCTTGCTGGGAAGACCACCCAGTAGGGTTCTTCAAGAAAACTAATAAACAAGCATCTTGCCCAGATATTACTATTTTTGTTTAAATGAGGTTTTAAAAATCTGGATAGTAGCAGATTTCCAAAAAAGAAAAAGTATTTTTTCCACAGAGGATGAAGTAAATTCAAAAATACATACCTATGTGAGTCCAGTTAACAAGTTCCCATCACTGAAATAATTGATTGATGATTAAACAGTCTCTTATTAAAAATATTGGTTAATTAAGATGATCCCATACTATCTATGGATGGAAAAGGGAAGACTCCTCCAACAAAAAAAAGTAAGAAACAAGATAAATGAAGCCAAAAAATAGAGTTTGCATTTGCTTTCTGCAAATTGATCTTAAGCAACATTAAGCATTTGTGTCTAAAGTGCGGTTACACAATTCACTTCCTGGGAAGGCTGACATTCCTTTGCACTTCTGAGTTAGCGGAGCCCGGTGAACACAGTTGGTTTTACATAGTCTAATACACACTCTTTGTTGAGTAAGGAAAAGCAGTGCTGCAGATTTACTGTTAGATATGCTCTATGCTGACGTGCTATTTTTTAACCCTCAGCATTTTTAGTGGTACCTAATATGTACCAGGGCAAATAGATCCTCAGGGGTTAGACAGTGCCTAGTTGTTTACTCAGAGTTAAACTGGAAAATTCAGTCTTTCAGAAAGACTTGCAACTGATGCTTTATCACCAGGTAGTACACTCTACATTTCACTGCAATTGTCACCGAGAGTTTTAGGAATGTGCGCTTAACTGACCCCATTAAATTGCATCGAATTCAAATCTGTTTAAATTGTTTTAGAAAGAATAATACCTGGTTTAGTGGAGGAACTGTAGGCTTGAATATGAATAATGGATTTTTCCATTCCATAGCTACACTATGAAAAAAAGGAATAAGAGGAAAAAAGAAGGGAGAAAATTTTGAGATCCAATAATTTCAACATGTTGAAACTCCATCTGAGGTGTTACTTAACTCTTTTTCTTTTTGCTCTACTTAAAAGATTTAGTTCAATTTAATTAAAAAAAACCATAAATTCATTTTGAGAAGAAAAGCCAAAGCATGTGATTTCAGAAATGTCCTGATTAAGTGTTTTGATTTTGTGGATATTTTTTCTCTTGGGTTTTGTTTTGTTTTGTTTTGTTTGAGGTGTTGCCAAAGCTGATCTAAATTTTGTATTCCTTAATTCCTTATGCTGCATTTTTAGTCTGTGTATTTATGCCATATAATTTAGTTTTCATCAGTATTATAATATCCAGAAGACAGAGAAATGCAAGATACTAAGAGGGTAAAAAGTGTCCTGATATTGATACCAAATGAGAGAATTCCCCAATTTTTCTCCAAAAGAAAGAAAATTTCTGATTTCTTCAGAGAAACCTAGGTCATAAAGGGTGGGGAAGAAGACTTTGGTCCCCTGACAGAATTATATTTGAACATAGTTTCATTTTGCTTTGGCAAACTGTTTAGCAAGGACTTACACTTCTGAAAAAACTTGCTAGAAGGAAAAACATCTCTCCACTATTTCCCCCCTTCATTTGTGCTAAGAAAAGATAAATTTGAAACCCCTGAGACCTAGTAAAGCAAATGTAAAATAGAGGCCTCTGTACATCTTCACCCTACAGCAAATTCACTGATGAGACAAGCAATAAACCCAGTAAATGTAGTCATCAGGTCCTGCTCATGGATACCGTGTGCTGCTAAAGCAGTCAAACCAGCCGGAGCTAATCACTTGCTCTGGCCTGAGGTCTATATAAACATCAGTAGAATGGTCTCTTATAGATCTGAGGCTGGGACTGATTCAACAGAAAATTTAGTAAGAGACATCTTGTTGGATTGCTGGCAGGATGCACAGAGTCAATATTTGTGATAGTAATTAGTTCTGGAACTGAGACAAGTGACTTGATACACATGTTATGGCATTGTCCTTTAGGTCTCTCCTTTTGGAAGTAAACAGTTATGTTAAACTAATCTGGCACAAAGTCTCTTCCTCTCAGCCTGAAACTTCTTTTATAAGGGAATTTGTCTAATTTACCATCTGCTGAGAGGACAGCTTCTTCTTAACAAGTGAAGTATTCCTGCTAAAGACAATCAAAACTAATAAAGACCGGTTGTTAAAATTTAGTGGTAAGATTTATTAAAAAAAAAAAAAAAAAAGAAAGTATGCTGCATACTAACACTGAGGAATGCCTTTTGTCAATCAGCAGAACCAAGCTCTTTTCAAATAAATGCTAGCTAGACATGTCAGGAGGCCACCTCCTTCCGTTTGGAAGCTTATTCTGAGACTTCTGCTTGTAGACTGCAAAACCAGATGGAAGAGTATGGTCATTTAGTCTGACCTCCACGGCATAACTTAGACATAAGACTTTTGTTAACTATTTCTCATTCCAAAAAAATCATCTGATTTAGAAAACACGATAGTCCTGGTTTTAAATGGCCTATAAAGGGAATTTACTATAACCTTGTTAAGCTGTCTTGGTGGCTAATCGGTCACTGCACAGAATTTGTCTAGCTCCAGTGCTCAGACAGATAAGCTTCTTATAATTTGAAGAAACTATGAAGAATTACAACATTTGTGTTGCCAGGCAAGTCACCCTTTGATATTCTCCTTGACACAGGAATCTGCTGAGTTCCCGAGTGGTTCAGTAAAAGGCAAAAATTTCAATCCTCTGTTACATTTTTCTGAATCTTCTCTGCACTCTTCACGGTTCCTCAGTACTCAATACAGAGTTGGATTGACTTCCAGAAGTAAAAATGTAGTGGCTTTCCTTGTCCTGTTTATTAGTAGGCTTCTTCGTCTAACCCTCAGATAAATTAACTCTTTCAGCTGTAGCACAGAATTCAGGACACCTCCAGACTCCAAGTATTTCCAGAGCCACAACTTGCCAAATGTAGTCTGCTAATTTGCCAGCATTCACTTTGTATAACTGGGTGTCCTGCTCTTGGCCATACATGGATTTATAGCCGTGCCTTTTTTACGCAGGGGCCCGGGTGACTCTGTATCTGTGACCTGGTTTCCTAGGTATTTGCTTTTTGTCTCATCTTCAAATTTCTCAACAAGTAAGCAGTCAGGGATACGACTGCTCAAGCTTATTTCAGCTCTGTGGAGCTAAGGATCAATTTTCCTTTTCTCATTTCTCTTTGGAGACCTATTCAGTTGTCCAGCTTCATAAGGCTGTATAAGTTTAGCAGAATGTTCATTTCTTATTCAAAATGTCCCTGGGTATTAACATAAAACGGCTTTCATAAATTTTGCTGTATTACAAAGAGGCTTCTTTTATCAGCCACATTTGTTGCTTCTTGCCTCTATCTTGGGCATAGGAGGATATTAGACTTAGGATTTTTTTCCTTTAACTTTTTGACAGAAATTATATATTTTTCCTTTACTTCTTTATCTGTAAAGTACAATGCCAATTATTCTGACCTATTTCTACCATGTCTAATTCACCATGTTTAAACACGGGCATAGGACTGTTTGTCCATCTCTGAGTGATTTCTGGAAAGTTTTGCAATTTCATGAAGGTCTAAATTTCTGTTGAAGAGCGTTCTCTTGCCTTTACTTTTTTTTAATCTTATAGGAGGCTGCACTGTTAAAAAATGTCCCACTGTTGTAATTGCTATTTATTATGTTTCTTGTTTACTTGTGTAAGAAAGATTATTTTGCTTTCATTGAATAATAATAGGTGTATCAAACTCTAAGACAGTACTCTCCAAATATAACATTATTGAAGATTTAGTTATGGGCCAATAGTTTTTAGCACTGATTTTATCTCTTTTTTTATTTCATACAACCTCCCCCCATAACTGAAGATTATACCTCAAACAACATTATGTTTTAAGATCAATTCCAGCTTTCAAATCATAATATTGTATCTGTGTTTTTTAAGAAGGAATTAATGAAATGTTTAATTATGTCTTAAGTGCATGAGCTCAAATTATTTTCCAGACAAGCATACTTCTTTTCTTTGGAAAAAACATACAGTTAGAGCTCAGATGCTGTGAGCTCCATCCCAGGCCTTCTACCAGAATAGGCAGCACAGATCTCGTGCCATTGGTTTCGCCAGAATTTCATAGACCTTTGTTTCGTCCTCTTTTTCCTCTTTTTTGACAGCTTTGTCAAAACAGAGTACTACAGTAAAGATACTTCTCATCGGCTATCCACCTGACATTTATTGCCACAAGATTTTTCCTTGGATGCTTGGGAATATCCTCGGCAAGATAAGAGTGTGACTGCTTTGTCAGCCTGTCGTGTCTGTTGTAACCGGTGTGATGGGCATGGGGTCTGTGGTGAACTTGGCACTGTAGCTGTAGAAGAAAACCAGAAACTCCCTGGGAGCAGGGGCTGCAGGGCCTGGGAACCCCTGAGCCCATTGTTTGAAGGCTATGGAGTATTCAGCCTGAGGAGCAAAATTCCTCCTGTTCTGCAACAACCGTGATTGTATAAACATACAGCAGGTCTGCATAGGTTATTCAAGAGGCAAATACTCTTTTATAACTTATTTATACTTTCGTGCTTTCCCTTTGGGCTGGTGATGATTTGGGTCAGAGTTCTGTGTGGTAGCAACAAAAAGAAAGTTGGATGGTGTTTTGGAAATAGGATAGCCCATCTATTTCTCTAGGTACATTTACTTTCAGATGTTTAATAATAACTTTAGTCCTCAGCAGGCATTCAGATTGCTTATCAACCTGCAATGAAACCAAGAAAAATAGAAATAAGAAAAATGAACAATTCAATAAGCTGTAGATAAAACTCACAACTAGACTTCTTTCCAAATGGATTCCATATGCTGAGTCAGATTCTGCTTTCCATTACATGAATATAAATCTGGAGTCACTCAGCTGATTTCACCGGGGTAACTGCATTGAAAACAGGCAGCAGAATTTGGCCCAATGAGTAGAGATACAGCTTATCCTATTGCTGTTGATGTTCTTGCAATGCACCAATATACTTGCAAATATTCATTTCTGTCGCCACATGTTAAATGTTCTAAAACCCTTATTTTGTACTTGGAAGGTTAGCAATATTTGGGCAGCTAGAACACAGAGTCAAGGTGCTCCTGGAACTCCTTGTTTTCCTTGCTAAATAGCAACAGTATCTGCAATGAGCTGAGGATAAATGCTTTTTGGAAAGTGAGTATGGGAACCATTTGATAGTAATCAGGACAACAAGAAGAAACTCTAAACCCTGATTTTTCTCTAAGCATGAGAAAAAGCTAAATAACTTCCTCTGCTTTTTCCAAAGCCCAGCAGCCGTGTTCAAAAAAACAAATTGCATGCTTCTAATAGAAATCTCAGCATGGTTAAAAAAAATTAACGAGAGCTCATTAACTGAATGTACTAGGGTTCAGGCAGACAGCTGAGTTATTGCAACTTAATAAGTTGCTGCCCAGCAGCAGAGCCGCAGTAACTGATGGTGACTGGTCATATCTATCTTAAGTCTGTCCCAGTTTTAAACAGATATAATGTAGGTTAAAAATCAGTGAGTTTTCACCCTAGTCCTTCTGCTTCCAACTCTATCAGTTTGAGAGCATTAATGCTGCACTGTAGTTGATAGGTGGTAGCTCTGCAGATTTCTGTCTTTTCTAGTGGCAATAACATAGTAGTTTATTAATTTGATACTGTATCCAAATGAATGGCTGATTGCTGAGCTATGATTCAGTCACCGCAGAGCTGGAAATAACTATAAAAAACTCCTGAGTGTTCTTTATGAGTCAAGATTTGGTGAATTTTGATTCACATAAATCTAGTAATGACTTGCACTGAAAACAGCAGAAGTATTTGAGAGTTCAAGCCCATGTCCATGCACTAACCATGAGATCTATTGAATCTGTATGGTCTCTCTGCTAGGGAACCCTAACGTGTATTTCTGTGTCTGTCAGGAGCAGTTCCATGCCAGCAATACGAAAGTCTCCAGATGATTGCTGAATGTTGGAAGATAACGCTGAATGGAAGCTGTAGAAAGGTGGAGCGGCTCATCTGATTACATGTCAGAAGCTGCTGGAAAGTTGGTTTTGCATTTTCTGGTNTAAAAAAGAAAGAAATCAAAAAATGCAGCTGAAAGTGTCCCATTCTGGGGTTGAATGACAGCTTATAGTCCCTTTCAATGAACATACTATTTCCTCAGCTTCTCCTCCTCATCCTGCCTCTAAGCTGAAGCTGCTTTTTGTTATCCAGAGATCAAAGTCTGCACAATGTACAGACACTGACTTTAACCAAAGGAGGTTTAGAGAGTGTCTTTCTTCTTACTTTGTAAATTTAACTAAAGAGTTTGTGTCTCTGCTAAAATAACATACTGAAATTCAAATGCAAGTGAAAAAACTGAATTTGCAGTATCTGTTTAGACACAGCTCCAGATGCTATTAAAAAAGACCAGATGTCAAATATTTTCTGTTACATTCTAAAATAAGGGGCAATAAAATTTTCTATTTGACTTTACTCATTTTAACCTAATGGTGAATCACAGTGCAGATATGCCCACATATTTTTGCGATATAATCATGACATAGGAGGTATGGATGCTCTACAGCATCATGATAATATCAGCATGTCCAAGACAGTGTTGAGGTAAATGATGTCCAGATTCTTTATCTTCATTTTCTGGTCACAGATGAAGACTTGGCTTGACAGATACACAGGACTGAATGTTCCCACAGTTTCCACCAAAAGATAATGGAAACTGTGTGCAGTGAGGGAGCAGGGAGAGGACGCTCTTGTCTCTTATTCCATGTCCTATATGTGATTTTGACAGGGCTAAGAATTTCACTTATGTGCTCATTTTGATTACTGACAAAGGTACTAAGAAGGAAAGGTCTGTGCTGGTACTTTACGCAAGGGTGAGCTTCAGGTTCACCTCTCCTTTATCTCTTAACATAGCTCCAGCCTCTCTGGAGCACCAAAGAAAGTTTTTAATTTAAAACATATGAATCCTTGGACAAGATTGCTGCCATGCTTCAAGTCAGATACTTGCTTGAAGATTCTTCTGGACCAGAGCCCAAATGAATTGACAGCGACAGTCTGTCAGATGGTGTGAATCTGGTACATCAGCGCGATGCTGGGATACATGTCTCATTTTGCAGGTTTTCCAGAACTTCCCAAGAATATTCCATTTCCATCAAAAAAAGGTTTGTGAATCAAAATCACACAGCAGCACATTTGATAGCTTTCCACGAATGTGTTGGAAACATATATCTGGCCCGTAATGCTGTAGCGGGTGATTAAGATTCTGCTTTCGATGCGACAGTTCCTTGATTTGCAGCTGGTACCAGGCGTGTGCCGCACAAACTTTAGGTGGAACTTTACTGATACTGTATAGTTCTGAAGCAGATCAAACAGAAATTAGAGAACTTGCCAGTTCTGTAGGAAGAAATAAGCATTTCCAGAAAATGACATTTTCCATCTGTTTACTTTTTTTGTGGTGTTTGGGCTTTTCTGTGGTTTTCTGGAGCTTGCTTTGTAGCGCTACTAAGAAAGTTGGTGTTTCAGGTTTTCTGGGTTTCATGAAAACCTTTGTTTTGGCTTTGGTTTAAATGAGTTCATACTCAGGAATTCTGCACTGAGGGTTAGGGTTCAAATCCCAAATCTCAGAGCAATTCTGTGCTAAAATGATTGAGCTTTAGATTCTTTATTTGTTGGAACCAGGGAACTTTCACCCAAACCATAGCCTCGCTGAGGACTCCATTGAAACCTGACCCTCATTTTGCTAAAAAGCATCTCAGTTTCTTGGCTAGGTATATAAATGAGCAGTACAGTCCTATCTGAACACTTCTCATTTGCAGATAATTTTATCTCATAGCACACAACCAAGGTATGAAAATATTTTCCCTGACTCCTGGAGAGCTTGAAAGGTTGGTCAGAGAACAGGTCAGGAATATGTTTTATTTTTTTTTCTGTGGGGGCAAACAGACAGAAACTTGCCCCTGTACTGACCTGGCCAGCCAATTCAAGTTTGGATCTGAAAACCATAAAGGTGAATTTTCATGATGCCAGAATTGTCCTACAGAGGCAGGTATTATTTAAATCCAATGCTGTGATAATGCAGCTGTAGGAATTTCACTCAGGATCTGGCTCGTGCCTCAGAATCTCAGAGGGGGATTTTTCCTGCCTGTCTATTCTCATATGGCACCTCACAGAAAACCAGTGGTCAAGCTGTGAATCAAGCTGCAGCTTGCAGTCCTGAGCCGGTGCCGTCTGACATTGCAGCCACACGGCCATCCCATCCTTCACCACTCTACCCCTCAGCTACAGAGACTTGAAGTCTGAAACCTGAATCTCCTGAGCCAGTCATTTTTGTCCAGCTCTTTTCCTTCACAATCCATCCTTTTGGGGAAGGAATGAAAGCTCGCAGTCTGCCTCCTCCTCAAAACATTTCAAACTTTCACTTATCTTCACTTAGAATAACTTGCCTGACCAGAGCGGGAGTCCAGGCACTCCTAATTTGTCCATTTGCCAGAACACTTTGTAAGCAGTCTGCCTCTTATCTTTTGTGTGAGGAGGGGGGGAAAAAAAATGACCTTATTGCGCTAGCAGGTCATGTCATAGGTCATCCTTTCATTCTCCTGACAATCAACTACATCTGCAATCAAAGAGACAGCACATTTTCCACTAGCAAACCGCTCCTTTCAAAAGCAACTGGAATGCTTAGTGTGCACCACCACCACCCTTGTCCCTAGTCCGTGAATTTTTAGGGGGAAAAGAGAATTAGGAAAACTGGAAGATATAGTGGATTTTAACCTCCCTGTTTCACACAGGGATATGCTACTATATTACATAACAGGACACTTTTACTATTAGACCTTCAGTAATTTCCTCTTATTTTTTTTTCTTTTTCTTTTTTTTTTTTTTTACATTTCACAATTGTCAGAGCCATCACGAAGAGTGGGGGTCAAGTTTGTTTGCTTTTTTCCTTGTAATTTAAGCATTCCGTCCTGTCAGGGTTCACTTTCCAGTGACCTCTGAATTCATCTAAAATTGCCCCAAAGAACCCAAGTGCATACAAGTGTGGGAACTCATCTGTTTGTCATCTCCACCCAGAGCAGACCTGCAGCACAGCTTGCCATTGAGTAGAAAGGGCGAGTGTGTCTGTGCTGGCAGTGAAGGCTGGCAGGCTCTCAACTGTATAAAACTTGGTTGTTAGGCTCGGTATCAACAAGAATCTGAAAGCAGCCACTTTTATGACCCAGTTTCTTAAAAGAGTAGTAGCTTATGGTGCCTTCATTTTCAGATGCTTGAACAGAGACATCATGCAGCTGGTTTCTGTAGAGGCAAGGTGATCCCTAGGTATGTTTGAAGATCTTAGGGTGTGCTTTTGTTTTAGGAAATACACCTGCATTACCTGACACTGAGAACAGAGCAAGACCAGAACTGGGAAAAGATGTATCTCTAATTATTTTCTTCTGGAATTTTCTTTAAGCTTTTTAAAAAGATGTGACCTTCTTTCTTTTTTCTTAGGTGAAGTCTTGCATGTTTTTATTCCTCTGGTGTGTGAGAATGGATGATATCAGTCTGTTTCTCTTGTATCCTTTCAGCTAGCAAGAACAGAAAACCTGTACTTTTTCCTTTTCTTTATTATCATTTATTAATGAACTGACTGTGTATTTAGAACATTTGTGTCTGTCTTAGTGTGTTCGTAACCCTGCATATATGCTGAATTTATTAATGGAAAAATGGTAGAAGTAAACTAAGTTGTAAAATTCTCATATGTTAAACAGCTGGTTTAAATATGAATATAGTGTATATGTAGCATATAAAACCTTCAAAAAGAACTCCATGAAATGCTGGAATTCAGTTTTACTCCATTTAGTTTACAGTGTAGATTTGCAGATACTATACAGAGGTTTTGAGGGAAATTAGGTAAGCACTGGATTAAGGGCAAATTATTTACAGCAAAATATTTGCCTGATGAATTTAGTTCTTATTCTACACACAAATTATGTGCAAACATATTTATGTTTTATAAAATGACTTTGTTATGCTGGTACAGCCAGGTCCATTGAAGTCTCTGAATGACTCACATTGACTCCAACTGGCTTTGAACCAGGAAGACATCCAAACTCTCATTGAAGGTAGTAAGTAGGAGGAGGTGGACTGGCTCCTTTGGGAGTATATCTTGGCCTCTGTACTTTTTGCAAACTATTTGATTACCGTTTTTTCAAATATTTTAAACTTCTGGTCCTCTAGCATTCATCTAGTGAAGGTATGGCACTCTGCATTTAAACCTATGGGCAATCTGTTCTTGCTTTCCTTGTTACCTCTCACAGACTCACAGAGTAGAAGTAGCTCTGTAGAGCACAAGATGAAAAATCTTGTCGCAGATTTTTCTTTGGCATAGAGAAATGACTAGTCATTCAGTTACACAGACTTCACTTCTCAAATCCTCCCAAGTATTTCTCTAAAAACACTCTTAGTCCAAGTAGTGGTGCAAATGTATATCCACAATGCAGTAACAAAAAGTTTTCTTTCTGGGAAAGAAAGAGAGAAAGAAAGAGAGAAAGAAAAGAGAGAAAGAAAGAGAGAAAGAAAGAAAGTAATTTTTGTGACTTTCACATGATAGCTCAGGAACAGTTCTACACACTGATCGGTCTCATAAAGCTCTGCCATATGCTGGTTGGTATTTCCTCATTTCCTTATTTTTTATGTATTGTTCTCTATGCTTGACAAACAGGCAATCAGATGAAAAAAAGTAGCCTTTGACCCTATTTTCAGACTGACAGCTCGTAGTTTCGTATTTATTTAGACAGATCCTGTAGGGAACAATCCTCCCCAGTGCTCATTACTTAGTGGACTGACATTTGCACCCACTTCAGAAAGCTTTAAGATCACTGATCCATGCTAAACCAGTACATTCCAGCAAACTCTTGTGCCAAGGGGCATTAGTTCTAACACATATCCCCTTTCAGGACAGGAAAGAAATGAAACGTTATTATCTAGCATCAGTACATCTTCTTTGCCTTTGGCCATTGTTACAATAAGCAGATTCAATTAAGTTCTTAATTTCCTTGTCAAATATTTAGATTTCTCAAAACCAGTGCATGTTATAAAAAGTTTGGTAAGATTCCAATCTTTTTGCAAGCTGCTCAGCTCCTCAGTGTGTTTAGTTGAAGCTGTAGCCACCATACACCCAAAGGTGATATGTGAAATGGAGAAAGGCGTCCGTGCACCTTTTACTTCTATGAAAGACTTGATTTATTAATTTGCTTCTTTGTTGGTTATCTGAGAAAATATGAATAATATCCATCTTGATTTATGAGTGTTTTTCTGTACAACTTATTTTGTCTCAGTTGAATTTTCTTTCAATTTTCCAGTTCCTCCAAAGGTAGGCTAAAATTTTGCACAGGTACCTTTTGCGGCATATATATTGAAAAGATATTGAAAAAAACCCAAACAACATACAATTATTTAACAGGATAAAAAAAAATTAAGTTCTCCCTATGGACTGGTTTACACTAGTTTAGTTATTTATGTCTCTGATTCCAGTTCCATAAATTACCACTCAGCTAAATTCAGTCAGAAATAGAGAAAAACTGAAACAATAACTGAAAACAAATAGATGGAAACAGAACGGTCTAGATACTGTTAGCTTTTTTAGTACATTATTAACAAATAATAAACTATTATAATAAATACTCCCTAACATGTACCTTTGCATCACAATTGGAAATTTTCCTAAAGATAAAGACTAACCCAAATCTACACCTTTTTTACTTAGACTCATTACTCTTTTCTGTCCTAGACATTGTGAGACTGTTCTTTCTTGTGTTACCTTGTAAATATTGGAATGTTTTTCATAATTTCTCTTCAGTTCTGTCCTTCTGTGAGTTGGCCTCTTCCCTGAAATCCAGTACCTAAAACCTGGAACTTCACTTCACTTACAGTTTTGGCAGCACTAGTCAGAGAAGAAGGATTGTCACTTGTTTTTAACAAAGGTTTTTATACAATGTAATACAATATTTTCCTCCCACCTACCCCCACCCCCCTTTTCTTTTTTTTTAATTTCCAAGTGCATGTTATCATACCTACTTCATAAACCACTGCTACCCCCAAAACCTCTTCTGCAGAAATAATCATTACCTGTTCTGAATTTGTCCGAATGGTTATTCCTGACTGTTTAGGCCCCTGCCATTGTGCATATTAAATTGTATCCTATTACTATTTTTTCCCCTACTATTGTTTTCAGAATATTTGACCACTTTCTCTGTCTTTCTGAAGCCTAGTCATCTTCAATGGGCCTCTCTAAGCTTTCCCATTGCTTGACAATTTTATTAAGCAAAATATTAAACTGGAAAATATCTAGGAAACGCCACATGATACAGCCCTGTTGTCTGACAATGAGCCATTGCTCATTTCTTTTTAAGTGTGTTTTTTCAGCAAATTCTATACAATGGTTTTGAACCGTATAGGCATTTATCTTGGATCAAGTATTAATTTGTTTCCCCAATTCCCACTACCTTATGGTGATGTCACCTGAGACAATATAAAAAAACTTTCCAAAGTTGAGGTACAGCGTCTTATGCTGCTTTGCTGCCCACAAAATCCCTTGCCTTACTAGAGTGGGAAATAAGGATTGTTTGACATGAATTGTTCTCGACTAATTCATGTTGGCAGCTACATACAAAGCTACCCTCTATAGCAGTTTTATGGGAAAAAATGTTTTGCACACAGAGGAACCATTATCTCCTATGAGTGTTGGTGAAACTCTCATTAATTGCAGTAACACTCACACTGTGAATGCTGCCAGCTCTCAGGACTTTATCATGAGTTTCACAAGTAAAGCCTTAGTTCCTGTACTCAAATGATTACCTGGGAATCCCAGATTTCTTTTCTGTAAGGCTGGTTTTCTAGCCTTACAAATGGACAAGTACTTAATAATGTGATCTTAAATGGACTTCAAAGGTAGGAGACGAATAATAAGAAGTTAATAGGGACTAATTTAAAATCTCATGGTTTTGGGAGACCTGAGATGTTTCTGAGTGTGAGTTGGGATGGCTGTCATGGTATACAACAGTCCAAAAGGCAAAGCTACAGAAAGCCAACTCTTCTTAGCATTCTGCATGAAGAAAATACCCTAGTGAGACCCTTAAAATTAGTAGAGATGAACTATTGCAGCAAAAGGGCAGTTTATTAAAAAATGTAGAGCTGCTAGCAAGGCAGAGTCAATAATCAATTCTCTGCCTGATCCACTCTGACTTCCCTCTCCAGTTCATTAGAGCCTATTTCTGTTGTAAATAACATGAGGGGAGGGGACATTGTGTTATAAATGTAACAGCCTCTGGAAGAAAAAACCACATTTTTGTCTGGACAAGACAGGCTACTACTTTGTTAGCAATTTGTATGCAGTGTTTTTTCCTAATCCTTTTATGTCATCAGTTTTAGTCAAGGGATCTCAGAACTCCTGACTACAAGGAAAATCTTGAAAGACCTCATATACCAGTTAAAGACGTAAATAAATAATAGATTTTGCAATAATGTTTAATACCCAACAACCCAAACTACTGAAAACCTGTCAGGTATTTGGGATCTAAATGGGAACTCAGCACTCCAGAAAACCTGGCCCTAAATTAGTTTATCTTGTGGTTTGTGGGAGTCTTTCACACAGCAGCAGGGGAGAGAAAGGCATGTTAAGGGAGACAAATGCAGTTGCAAAGCCACGGAAATTGGAAGGGGAGGGAGTGAGGCATGAGAAGGGAGGAATGGGAGCACCTGAAACAATCTTCTGAAACTGTTGATTTCAAGAACCCATTGCCCTTATATCCCTCACTTTCCCATTTATTCCTTCACCCTGTCTGAGATCAGTTTTATGAACGTCAGAGATGTGTTTACGCAAGCTACAGCCCAGAGGGGAAGCAACCTTTGTGCTGCTCCAGCCAGCTCAGAGAGCACTGCAGGGAAGGAGGTGGGGAAAGGGGCTCCCTCTCGGTTTGCTTTTCAGAGCTGCCTTCCTGTGGGTTTCAAGGCTCAGATGGTTGTAATTCAGCTACCAAAACCTTTGATTTTCAAATACAAAAGTTAAAACATGGCCAAGCTTGTAGATACTTTCAAACTGTAGAAGAGGCTGTGTATGCACCTACCTATGTATCTAGCCACAGGAATAAATAAGATGGTAGGGCATAAACAAGGGCACTTTGCTGTGGCATACATTTTACCATTCATTCCCTCTCTGAAGAACTACACACCTAATTTACTTGAGAGTTTCTTTTTTTGAGTATCCCCAAGCACAATACTGTCAGGGTACTACAGAGGTAAATCAGGTAGGCGTAGTAAGGTTCACGAGGGCCTTTGTGAACCTTTTCTTCTCAGTTTCCTGCTTATATAGTGGTGTGTCTTGTGCATATTTGTTCTGTCAGGTCTTTTTCTATTTGTTTGTTTGTTTGTTTGTTTTCCCCTGACAAACTATTAAACGAAAAGGCTCCAGAGGAGCTCAAAATCTGGATTCATTTTCTCTTTGGAAACATATCCACAGCCAAGCCTCTTTGATTGGGAACGTTATATCATGCAGCTTTTGCCAGTGGGGTTAAACAGAAAAGTGCATCTGTCTTATGAGGACATGCATAAAGACGTACTTGCTGATGGCTTAGGTTAGGTTTTTAAAGCATCTTTGGTTTTGAGGGGTGCCTAAGTATTGGTATGGGAGTCTGCTAGGAAGATTTAGTAACCCTAGACTGCAATGAATTTTCATGTAAGCAGGCTGTATTGCTCTGAGATAGACACCATTTATGGCACCATAAAAAAGGAGATTTGAGTCTTGTGCTTTGTAGATACTGAAATAAATTTTTATTCTGTTTCATCTTTCCTATTTGGGGTTAAATTGTCCAATATCCCCATGCAGATGTGTAAAGAGAATGCTGAGGGCTACTGTGTTCAGGGAAAATTCACTCAGATAATAGGCAAGGATTGTTTTGAGGAATCCAGTCTAATTGCTGCACACCATGGAGCACAACTGGCTGAGTGTGCTTGGAGGCCCATGGGGGAAAATAGGATGGGGCAGGCTGGGCATGCCTATGGAAATGGGGTAGACAAGGGAGGGAGGGGAAGTGCTGGGCTTCAGCCTTTCACATGGGATCTGAAGAGAGCCAGAGCTCCTAGGTTTTTATAGGAACTCTTGGGGAAAAAAAAATAATGTAGTAGTCTAGAATGCACTAGAAGAGCAGACTTAAGAGTGTCCTCATCAGTATGGGAATCCAAAATGACAGTAATAATAATCTCTCTTTCTCACAAGCATCAGCAAAGTAAAGACCATGAGATTGCTTCCCTATAAACCTTAGATTCATCTGTATTACGTTTATCCACAGAGTCTAGTTATAGTCCTAAGTAGCCAATAATATTTTACATCAACAAAAAGAACTTTAAAATGGCCTTAGAGTATGCCATAATGATGCATTTTATGTCATTCATTGGTCCCTGTGTGAAGTTTTATTTTATTGTATTTAGTAATATACGGCAGATATAAAGAGACAAGAGACACTGCAGATCTCAGTGGTTCATTAGTCCTGCACTTTATTGTGTTTTAAAACTTCTCCTTCTCCAGACCACAAAATAGCTTCCTCCTGAATTGTGTGTTAGAAGTGTGAATACACACAGGGAACATTTAAATGTTGCTGCTCCAGAAATAATGTTTCCTCTGTATCTCTTCTGGTATAATTTATTATTCTAGAGGAACTTCCCTGTGTAAATGCCTAGCCCTGAATAGAATCAATTTTATCCAGAATCCAGTGCTTGTATGTAAGTAATTTTGACTCAGCTATAAGGGCATAGTTAATGAAACAGTTTCAGAAATAGTCACATGGTTGATTTCCTATTGTAAAGTCACATGTCCTTTGTTAGAAGGTACAGAAGACTATTACCAAAAATCCCAGGGCATTTTCAGAAAATCCTTAATGAATCAGTCTGGATGGGCATTTGCTCCTGAAATAATACACATGAACTCTCACAAAA
>VZRU01007625.1:358783-405331 GCA_013398155.1 Pedionomus torquatus
AAAAAAAATTATAATAAACAATCCTCAGAAAAGTACAAGAAAGTCACTGAGGGCTCGGTGCCATTCCTCTCAGAGGGAGGCCTTCCCCCTTCCCTCTCCTCCTGGTGGAAAGAGGCCAGATACTGAGTTGGGAAGAAAAGAATATGAAATAATATTTTTCCTAGCATGGTTCCAGTACCTGGATGACGATCTGATGGCTTGCATGGAAGTTAATCCAGTTTTTTAACTGGACTGACTTTTGTGATGGCTTGGATGGGAATTAGTCCAGGTTTTTAACTAGACTGAATTTTTTTAATAGAAAAAGTAAAGAGATTTGTTTGCCAGCAGGGGACAAATTTTCATGCTGACAAATTAAGCTGCTTGTCACACCTAGTTTTCATCTGAGTCTGCACCACCAATTTAGTCTTGATGAGATGGGCCTATAAATCTCAGCCAGAAGAATTATACAATCTCTTAATTTTCTTTCTCCCAATCACCAGCACCCTCCACTATACTCTTCTAGTGGCAGAAGCTCATGAACCACTGCAGCGACAAAGTACTCCGGTCATTCAAAACCTCAGCCTGCTCAGGGGCTGAGGGTACCGGAGCCGTGACTACCTGTGGAAGTGTGTGGCTTAATCAGCTCTTGCCCTCTCTGAGGTTAAAATGATGAGGCACTGACAGGCTGCCAGCAGGCTGCCATGCCTTCCCATGCTGCCCACCCTCTCCTGGTGTTGAAATGCCAGGCTGCTACTGCACCTCTGTCCAGGATTGAGAGACACAGGACTAACTTTTCTCCTAAAGATGGGGAAAATAGCACTTTTAGAAGACTCTAGTGTCTGAATTCATGAAAATAATTACTTTATGGCCAGCCAGGCTCTGTGAGATTCTAGGTCTCGGTGTTTTCAAGCCTTGCCAGGTGCAGGGACAAGGAAGAGCAAGGCCTGGGCATTTGATCCAATCTGGCCAACACAATTGTTTCATGCTATGAATGTCACATTCAATATAAATTAGAACAGTTTGCTGCGTAGGGGGCTCTCCCTCGATGGCGGTGGTCCAGACAACTCCTTGCCCCCATGACGGATCCCTGAGTCCTTCCCTTCCTCCTGAGGCCGTTGCACTTGCGGTGTCTGACATTTGCTGTCCACTGCTGGGAGTGCACAGCTTCTGGCTGATAGAATTGGCTAAGTACACTTCTTGTCTATCTTAAATCAGTGTCAGGATCAATACTTGTTCTTTAGTATTATTTTTAATTATTTAGTCTTATCCTATTAAATCTATTTACATTTCAACCCTTGTGTTTCTTTTTTCATTCCCTGATTCCCCTTTCCTGGGTAGGGAGGGGTCATGTAATTGAAAAACAATATTTTGCTATGGGTTTTCTCAAACCATAACAACCTCCCAAGGGCTGCACCACTTCTGCTGGATGAAAACTGCCCCAGAAACCTCACCCTCACCCTCCCGAAGACGGCAGTAGCCTTCCTGCGCCCCTCTAATCTGCACCATCTCTTCATGGGCCTGCTTACAGCCTTGAAAAATATTCTCACTGGCTCAAGTGCAGCTGATCTGGCCGTGAAAGGTTCACTGTGGTGTGAACAGTGGTCCTGTAAGTGGAGGTTGCTCATATCAGTTGCAGCTGTGGGACTGGCCCCTGGAGCATTAAAACAGAGCCTGGAGGAACCCCCACTCTTTGCTTGTGGGGCCAGCATTTTAACAGAACTATCAAGTAACAGGCTGAACACAGAATTTCGTGACACCATCAAAATACAAAGGTCTGGAAAGGGTTTTATCCACCTGAAAATGTTTTATATCCCTCATTTGGGCTAGAGCAATCGCCTTATTATCCTCTAAGGTGCTCCACATTTTATACCCAAGCAGCACATCCAGGTTCAGGTGCCCAGGTAGGTTTCTACCTTGTTTTCCAGAGCTGCTAAGATTAGTGTTCCTAAGCACTGGGTTAACCCTAAATTCCTCAGAAGTTATTTACCAGTTCCTCATTGCTGTGTGACTTTCACTAATCTACATGCCTCGTATGAATCCACTGTTTCATCTTTCAGCACAGAGGAACAGTTAACTGCTGGACTCAGGAGACATTTATGAAAGACACGACTGCTGATTTACTACAAAATGCTGCTGAATTCCTCAAGGTGCTGTCTTTTGACCTAATGCTATAAATTTTGTACTGTAGAATTGGCAGACTCTAACAGCTTTTTGTAACGAAACGCTGCAAAAAGAAGTCCTGACCTCAAAGGACCTAAATATTCTGAAGTAAGAAGTTGTGCAGTGTTTTGGGTGTTAGGGTAACACATAGAACTAAAATATTGAATCTGTTGGATGTACAGTAAGACACATTAATTATCTCCTTTTCATTAATAAAAAAATAATCTATGATTATAATTTTTAGAGATTTTAAAATTTAGCAATGAGGTTTTGTGCCTGTAGAGCCAAATGCATAATCACATATTAACATGGCTCAACATCGGTGCATATCTTTCTTCTGACTAATGAAGAAAAGTGCATCCAGTTACCTGATTTTAATTATTCTCAGTATTCTGGTGTTCCAAATTAGGAAAAGTATTAAAGACATAGCTGCGTTCCTGAGAGCAGTTGAAGCCCAGTTGGCACAAGGACTGCTTATACCCTCCCTTTTTACTACACAAACCATCTGGAAGCAGGAGAGGAAGCTCTAAAACAGTGATAGAGAGTAGATACAAATGCCAAGATTTGCATACACAGGGATGCAATCAGAGCACTTCTGGGAATTCATGGTCAGGCAGGTGTTTGGACCTGTAAAGACACAGGTTAATTTTTGCAGCACACTACAGGTGCCAGTGGAAAATCTGGGACATTGTAGGAGAACCTGCTGCATGGGTCAGTGTTCAAAGTCGAACAATATATAGACAGATTTGTAATCAGGAAAAGCAGAAGTATGCTGATTCCTCTTCACTCCAGTTGGTGTCCCTCCCTGCCCCACCATCCCACACAATATTGCAGAGTGTGTTTCTGCAGTTATGTTGATGTTTTTGGGTGGAGCTTGGACAACCTATACAGACTCATTGCTGGCAAGGGAGCTTTGCAATGAATTCCCATTTTATAGGTCCTATTGGGAAGAGAAGAGCTGGCTCAGCTTTTATAGGTGAAGCAACTGGCCAGGCAGGGCAGGCTGATGATACAAAGGAGTGATAATGGGGAGAAAGAAAACATCTGGAGACAAAGGGAAGCCAAAGACATGGAAGAAGCTGGTAGCTATAGGAGAAAAGGAGAGAGAGAGGAAATGAGCAGGGAATGAATGGTGAGGACTCTCAGTGGAAAGAGAAAAGTAAGAAAGAACAAAACAGTAAAGAGACTGATAAAGATGCAGCAAATAAAGAGTGTGTGAAAAGAGAGGGATGAAAAAGAATATTTCACATCTGCTCGTGGGGTTCAGATGACAGCTTTTGCTTAAATTCATGGTGCATGTGTGAACACGCAGGTTCCCTAGGTGACTTTGAAAATCTCAGCCAGGAAATCCAGCCAGCCAGAAACAGTACCTCAGACAGGAAGCGTTACCTCTAGAAAAGCCAGTTCAGGAGCTGAATCACATCAACTGGCAAATTTTATTTTACTTTTTAATGGAAAAAAATGAGGTTAGGAAAAGAGAAATGGCTGCTGCTTCTCTAATAAGGGCATTTCAGACTGTGTACATGCTCTAATATTTTCCACTGGAGGAATACAGAGCCTTTTCTCATTTCCTATGGCCTTTTGGGACTTGTATTCTGCACCAACTTCTTCTCTTGGCATCTCCTTCTGCTTGCTTTTGTTGTTTTTTCCCCCCCTCTGTTTCCATTGCACAGGGAAATAAAGGCAGCTTCTGGGTGCTAGGAAGAAGCCTGCCTCCTGCCCTCGCCTTGCCTGCCCTTTTCCAGGGAACGTGGCTCAGAGAACCAGGAAGGCTGGCTCCAGGCTGCATGAGCTTGTCATCAAATTTCTGTGATATTTACAATGAAATGAGTCGATGTGACCATGCTGTCTTTACTAGGGTTTCTGTAAAGCTACTAGTATACTACTAGTTACTATAGGTGCCATATCTGGCGCTGTCATTAGGCCCTCCTGAGGGGGGTAGTGATTAGCCATGGCTCTGGGAGCACAGGTCTCACCCTGCACTGGCCTTCTGTGTCTCCCCGAGTTTGCAATCAACTCTTACCCTCAGGTTTACAGGATGCTAACACAGGGCAGTTTTTTTGACTGCTGCATAGCGTAACTCCTTCTTCCCTTAATAATATAATTCCCATCTAATTTAAGGTAATGCTCTGTGAATTTTCACACCTACAATTCTAATTCTTCTGCTCTATACATGTAAATGAGGGGTAGGATGGGTGATGGACCGCAAATTTACCAAAAAGTACAACCAAGAAAGTTTGTCAGCTGGAGCTTTAAAGGCATCATAGTTAAAACACGTGGCTAAAATCAAATGTGCACTAGGTGTTTGTTGAAATCACACTATGTTTTCATCAAAATACAGTTCTGGAGGTGCTCTTTATTCCTTCCTCACTAAATTGCACATTATAAATTAATTCCAAAATCCAAAATCTGGCTCTCTTTCCACACAGTAAGTGGAAATCTGGTTCTTTATGATTCCCTAATTTGTATTATTTATAATAACAGTAGGTCTCCTGAGCTGGTGGTGGAAGTCAAATGACAGACCCTTCACCTATTATGCCATGTTTTTTATCAATTAGCTTGCTGAATATTCCAGATGAAGCCAGTGTTTGCATTGGCCTGAATCCGGGCTGTGCCTGAAGAAGTATTTTAGTAAAATGAGCATTAGGAAAGCTTTGGAATATTACAACAAAAATAGATTTTTGTGCTTAAGTAAAATAATCTCAACTTGTTGCACGCACAGTGTTGTTATTTCAAAGGCTGGCCTCTTTTCAGACTTTGACCATCTGTAAAAAAATCAATAATGATAAAGAGGGAATTCATATTTTCAGGCTTTAAAAAAGCTCATTGTGTAAGTCACCAGCTCTTACAATAGCCATCTGTCTGAAAAATATTTCTCAAATTTTCACATGAAGTGGTGCTGTGTTCATTAAACACCCTGCTTTTGTAGTCCCCTCTGGTCAAAGATAAAACCCTTCTGAAGAGCCTTCCAAAGTAGATTTGTGAAGTCACATATATTCCTGTCTTGAGGAGAGCCTACCTGGGTCCTCACAAGCTACAGCAGACACGGTATTTATTAATGGCTGTGTCAAGAGCTGAGCAAATTTATTTCACATGAGTAAATGCTTCAGACGAGATGAAGGATGGGAAGTGAATTATGTTCCCGGCAATAACTCATGCTACATATCCACATGCATTTTACAGATCTAGGCTAAGGGACTACTGGGTGTGTTAGGCCCAGGAACACCTTTTGTGTTTTCTTTCCTTTTTAGGATATAGTAGAGCTGTATAATTAAATGGAGATTATTGGCAACATTATTTAGCAGTCATTAAGGAGTCATTAGGGTTCTGCTTGGGCAAGAAGATAAGTCCCCTTCCTTTCTCACACTTAATGCTTCTATCAACAGCTTAGAAAAGTGGTTCACAATGAATTGCTACTTAAGTAGTCCTATCTTCCTTTGCAATCTCCCTCCTGTTGTTCTTCCCTGTGGGCTAGCTCAGAGGGTCAGTACACTTAGCTTGCCTGATGTAATGAAGACTTTCCGATAGCTTTTGGCACTTTACAACTGCTCCTGTTAAAAAAAAAAAAAAAAAAAAAAAAAGGGGGGGACTCACAAGGGATGGAGAGAGCCACTGCTGATCCAAAGGGGGATGCCTTTCTTGAGCTTTGTTTTGTAAATAACAGGCTGTGCTGTCCAGTCCCTCTCTGCAGGCTCCTCAGACACGGCAGTGCTCTCCTTCCTCTGCAGCAGATGCTTCAGACCGTGAAACAGCACAAAACTCTGGATCCCTCCATGAAGAAGGCATTATGCCACCTAACTGCTTCCCAGGCACTGTGGCTCTCCAGTGGCTGCTCTAACACATGGATTTTGAGGGCTGGATTCCCTCCATACCACATGGTGGAAGTGGGCATATAGTTTGGTGTCATTACATAGCAGTTAATAATTCTACAAATATGTGTGCGTGTGTGCACATATGTACGTTAGAGCTGGCCGGAAAAGGAAACGTCTGTTTTGTGGGAAATTCCAGGTTGTCAACATTTCATTTTGTTCTGTGCTGGAATGAAACATCAACATTTCTGAATACCTGGCAGAACGGGACAGTCAGTGTTGGTGCCTGCCTTCCAGCCTGGCGGTCCCGTTAGCTGCCGGCTGGCCTGGCAGCCCAGCAAGGGGCTGGGCACCCAGCTCACGGCTGGGCACTGAGCACCAGGGGCTGGCTTCAGGCAACCCGGCAAGGGGCTGGGGGCTGCCAACTGGCCCGGCTGCCCAGGGAGTTTCCAGAGAAAGTATAATGAAATCAGCATGCTGCTTCTGACAGGCGAACAGCTCTGTAATTCCAAAGCAGACCATTACCATAGCTGGTTTTCTTATGTTTGGATTTGGAATTTTGTTTGAATAAGACGAATCAAACAATTTTCAGCTGATCACCTGATGAAGTCCAAATCCACGAGGCCCAAGAAATGCACTGACTCAGGCATAAAGAAAGGCTGTCATGTATCCACAGAAGTGGCAGCATTTTCTCCTTTTCCAGGACAAAACCCTCTTTCAAAGTCGTGTGCCCTCAGCAGGGGAATGTGGCAAAAAGGCACTCAGCCGTTCCCAGGACAAGTCCTTTAAAACAGGAAAAAGAAAAAGTAATGAGTTTGAATTATGAGCTTTCTTTTTCTACTGGAGTAAAATTGAGGGTTTAACTTTATGGACTTCATTGCTGAACACTCTGACATTTTCTGTTTACTGTGTAGCAGTGTAGAGATGAGGGGTAAGAAGTGCATTACACATCGCTACACATGGAGGCAGCATGGGCTAATCCTGCGAGGTGCTGAGCACCAGCCAGTAGCAGGAGCCAGGGCTTCCCAGTCAGAGGTGGAGGAGCACGTTTCCACCTCAAACCAGTGACGGTGACATTCATTCTTACTGTGCACATCTAAACCGAGTTCCTGGGTCCATTTTCACACTCTGGCCACCACTGAACTTTGTGTCAGGACACAACCTTTCTGCCGTTGTCTCATCCATGTCCTCCCCATGTCACCTGGACAGCAGGCCCCCGTCTACCTGGCACTGGACCTGGCCACTGGTGCAAATGGAAACTTTGCTGGTAATTCCAGTGGTACCAGGACCCCGTTCAAGAATTTTGCAGCCACTTGTCATGATGGCAGGATTAGACCACAGAGTTAATAGAGGATGAGAGGACAAGCGCTCGGGACACTGGCAACGCGGTTATAGATGACTGTGACCTACCGCCTCAGAGTATGCATCTCAAAATATACTTTTTCCCTAGAAAGAAAGTGTTTCCTCTGTTTTAAAAGCTTTTTCTTTTATTCCTCTAATGAAAGCAACGCTATGCCTCTCACTAAACTGTTGGATATTTCCTGCTAAGTGGATGTGTCTATGCTGTTGCAGACACCTGCCTGCAGTGTTATTTCCATTCTATCTCAGACATATTTAACAGTTAAGCAGTGACAAAGCTTAGAGACAGATAAGATACTAAATATATATATATATATATATATAAAGATGACATTACATTTGAATAGCAACCTGCCATAAACCTTTGATTCTAAGAGGAAAGTTAATATGAAGAAGCAAGAAATGTGATATTCAGAGCCAGTAACCCCTCAACGTGTTTTAAATCCCGCAGGCCCATCTTGTGAGTTGGTTGATCCCACTGAGTATGTTCAGGTCAGGTCTGAATTGCAAATAGGGCTCACCCTGGCAACGTTATTTTGGAAACAGCAGCCGGTGGAATGGCACGCAGGGAGACAAAGCCCCAGCAAGGCACGTGTGAAGGCCTGAGCAGAAGTGGCAGAATTTCATAGTCATTATTGCAAACTTTTTCACTATTATGCATGAGTAGTGACAGGCTTGCATTGTTAATCAGAGTAATTAGGATTTAGTTGAGGCATGACAATAACCTGTGCCTCATAAAGGCCCGAAGGCGATCCATTTTCTCCCCTTTTCCTAGGAGTCTCCTATTGTGATTCGTAGATAGCCCAGCAGGAATGCAATCAGGAAACCTCCAGTGAATCAGTGTCCCTAAATCTTCAGGCTTGACAGGTTGAAGTCTGACAAGCTATTAGAAAAAACTGCTGATCATTAGGCTGTCTAAAATAGACTTAGCTTGTTTCTGTCTGTATTCATTGATTTATCTGCAGAATGATATTGTTTGAAGCTTAGATTACTCACGTTG
Source organism: Pedionomus torquatus (assembly GCA_013398155.1). Classification (NCBI taxonomy): domain Eukaryota; kingdom Metazoa; phylum Chordata; class Aves; order Charadriiformes; family Pedionomidae; genus Pedionomus; species Pedionomus torquatus. The sequence continues at coordinate 367,091 of VZRU01007625.1, forward strand.
CCGCCAGCTGACAGAGTTTGTATGATAAAATGACAAAGCATGGCTCTGGCTAAACACATAAGTCTCTGTCTTTGCTGTTTCATTGCTTTTGACTCATTCCACAGTTAACAGCAAGTCGGTTCAATATTATTGTGAGAAACAAAAGCAGAAATACACTGAATGGTTCAAAGCCATTTTGATCACCCCAAGCTCCAGGATCTCCGATAAATGTGGAAGGATAGCGTCAGCTTTCCGCAGATCATTTCAGAGCAGTATTTTCTAGGTCAACTGCTGTGGGCTATGCACTTTGCTTCACTGAGTTCAGAACTGGGCTTATTACAAAATCTCTGATAAAAGCTCTCCTTTATGCATGCCATTTCCTCTTCTAAGCAATGATTTAATTTAAAAAAAAAAATTAAATTTAAATTTCATTTAAAATAAACTGATTAGGTTTACATACATTATTTGAGTTGTGAGATTTACTTCAGGGCTATTCTTACACTTAAGCTTTCTGAAAAAAAAAGCAAACACATCAGATTGGAAAATTTCTGAATAGATATTTTTCCCACACAGGATTGCATTCTTATTTGTCATTTACAATGACATCTGTTTTTCCAGTCTTCCCATCTTATTTCGTCCATTAAGAAAAAAAAATCCTGGCTTTCTTACAGGATTCAAAACTCAAACTGGAAAATAAAGAACTAATTTAGCTCTTCTTTTTCATTGGCAGGAATACGGTTATCCTACTCTTAAAAAAAATAAAGCGTCTATTTTGCACCGTTATGCATGTATACACTTGCATATATACATATACATATAGTTTATATGTGGTATATTATCTACATGAATTCTCCTGTTTGTGAAAAATATGCATCTTGACCTCTAAAAAGAAATGGATTCACGTGCTATTTAAAGCAACTAGAAATATAGAGAAGTAGCTTCAAGAATACTTATTTACATTTACAGATACTAAAGAAAATAAACTTTACATGGCACCAGCATGGTCATATTCCTGCAGCAGGATCAAGCGATACTTAACAACATAGCAGTCAACTCTCAAGTTTTATGCAAACATGTCATTCTTTGTATTGCATTCTTTTTTTTTTTCAGTAGCTCCATTAATATGTGCCCCTTATATTTACATTGTGTTGTATTTCCACTTATTACTTTAAGAAGATCCATGTATAACTTGCCAAGAGAGATGGCATGAAACCTCTGTGAGGTTTTCTCGGTTTTCTCTGCACAAAGGCAGAAGCTGCAGCTAGAACCTATTGCGGCTTAATTTGTTGAATTCACACAGAGATTTGCTGAAGGAGGTTTACCACACTTCTTCTTGCATGAAAGGTGGAATATATGCAACCAAACTATGTTTCGTTTAGCCAGGCATCAGAATCTATGCTTTGAGGTTTTCACAAAGATAATTTCACATCCTTTGGTAGAGGACAAAGAATTTGGTAGGGTACCTTAATTACAATTTGTTTACTAGGATTTAGTATAATAGGAATCTACATTAATGTACTTTCAGGAACAACCAAAAATACTTTATTCGAGTTCTTACCGCTTGCCTATCTCTCTGGTATGTAAATATATAATGTTAGATTCGATATTTACTTCCCCACAACCCCCAATGATGCTACAGACAATATTAATGTAGAGCTGTGCAAAAGTATGAAACAAACACTGATGGAACAGTAATCTCTGAGCTCATCTGTGAATCGGGTGGAGAAGGTTTTTCATTACAGCTTTTCCTTAGGCCCTTTTATTATTTTGTTTTGTGTCTGATTTCTATACTTAGTGAACACTTAAAAAGCAATTCAAAGACTTTTGGGTTCATTAGTGACATATAAATCTCCACCAAAATACTTCTGAAAAATAGTTGGGGAATTATATATAAAGGAGGAAGCTCTTTAAGAGAGAATTGGAAATAGCAGTTAAAAGAGTAAAAGATTTGCAAGTAGCACGCATACTTTAAAAAGAATAAATGTATGCCAGTCATCAATAACATTAATAAAAATGGACTCTGAAGGAGCCACAGCCAGAAGCAGTTGGCATAGTTAAACAGCAGTGTAATAGACACCATTCAAAATGAAAAGACATCTTCCAAAATATGGAAGCTGTGTCCAAAGAAAGAAAACAGAGGAAGACTATAATCCCCAGCAAAATAAATGTTAAACCACAGCAAAGCAAGCCAAAAATATTAGTGGAAGCAACTTGCAGAAGTAATGAGAGCTAACAGTAAAGCCTTTTGTATATACATCAGAAGCAGCACAGTTGGACAGTTAGCAGGATGAGAAGAAGCAGCAAAGGAAGATAAAGACATTATGGAATAGCTAAATGAATTATTTGCACTGGGTCCTGCTGTAAATGAGGTGGGAGTCTTTCACATTGGGTTCATTCTTTACACAGAATGAGTCTGTTCAAACTCCCAGATTGGAGTCTCTGAGATTTTAGAGCAATGCAGTACCACAACAAATCAGTAACAATAGATGGTATTCACATGGGAGATTTGGAAGAATTCGAATATGAAATTGTCAGTCAATCAACTGTCATTAGATTGATCAAATCAGCCCCAGTGGAAGAAAAATAGGAAAGGTAAAGAAAAAGGGAACAAGAATAATCAGAGGAGCTTTCTATAAAGGAGTCTACAAAGATAATGCCCTTCCACTTGCAGAACTAATTGACTGAAAGGGTAGAATGGTGAAAATATCAAAAAGCATGAAGATATGAAACTTTTGCAACAGTATGGGAACAAAAGGCTACCTTTTCAGACAACAGGAAAATACAGATAAATGAAGCGACTGTTTGGTTCATCCCATCATTAAGTTGCGGAACTCCTGGCCATGGGATGCACGCTGTGGAGGACAAACGGGTGAAATTTTTCCCCCCTGAAATTACTGGATTAGACAAAATTCATCTAAATAAGATGCTTTGTTGGCTGTTCATAAATGGTGGTTTACATGCCACCTCTGGCTCAGGAAGTGCTTAAGTTGCTAAATGTTAGAAGATGGGAAGTAGGCAATAGCTGACGAGCAGATACTCAGAAGAAGGGTACAGCCCTACCTTCATTGAACTGCTGCTAGAGATAAAACGCTATCAAAGAGATACTGGTCTGAGCCTGTGTTATATTTCTTATACTTTCAACCCATTAATTAGGCTTTTTGTCTCTGTAAATCTCCTCATTTCCAGGGATGCTCACTTGAGTGCTAGTTTTCCTCTTCTGACTGGGTAAATGGGCACAGCTCAAGCAGGAGAAACATGAGAGAGATGCCTACAGGAGGAGTCTTTTGCAGCTTTTCGATAAAAATCGGATAAATAATTTTCATTTCATCATTTTCCATCTACCCTCAAAAATAATATTGTTCAGCAAACAACTGACCACAGTGAATTTTTCCACATCGTATTTTGCTTTATTGTGTAAATATTTTAATATTACCAGTTTTTATCAGCTCAGCACACATTTAGCTCTGTCTTTACTTTTGGGTGGGGACAGGAATGGCAGGTAACTTCTCCTACCTGTATTGCTTCTGACTTGAAGAAAGCAGAAAGGGATTTTCTTTAGCCATGAGACCACGACACACAACAGATAAATTGATCTATGCAGGAAAACCTGCAGCTAAGCCAGAAACCAAATCCAGGATGTTTGAGTCCCATTTTCCCACCCTGACCACTGGAATGCCCTCTGCAATCAGTGAGAGTGTTCAAATCTTGAGGTACCACTTCAGAATCTATTCAGGGTATATTTGACTGTGATATGTCTTTTTCAAAAAACGTTTTCCATGCTCCATCATCAAAAATTTCAGTTTGAACACAGTTAACTCTGCCCAAGTTTTGGAAACAAGATTTAGGCCCTTCAGGGGATTGTCCTTCCCTGGTGTTGTTAATCCTGTGGTTTTTAAGACATTTTTTTCATAAAAAGGAAATGTGTTTTGTTTTACTTCAATGTTTACAAGTGTTTGTCTGGGAAATATAGGATTATAAAGGAACACATTTCAAGCACCACGCTGGGTGTGTTAGTGCTTTGTATTCTGCTACCACATCTGAACTTCCTTCATGTTGTGTTTCATAACGTCCCAGACAAATAAGACTGAGAGCATATTTGCTAGAATTGTTTAATCGTCAGTGGTCTGACCCTGAAAAAGATGAGGAACGTTAGCTTTCTGTCACCCTAGATGGGAACTGGAGTTGCACTGCATCTGGCAGGATGTCCTCAGCACCTCACAGAATTCGTGCTTTTAGCTTAAGTCCCAGACCACATCTATTTTCTTCAATATATTGCAAACATATAATTACAGTTAGCACAATTGGTACTTTCACTTTTCACTAAAAGGCCTCTACCCAGCAGGCAAAATAATAATCATGAGATGACATTGAGATGAATGATGATGGCTCCAATAAAGCGCTTGAGCCATAAATGGAAAGAGACAGTAAATTTCATCCTATTTTTTTGAACTTGCTTATGCAGCAAATCAATTTTTATTGAAAATTAAATAATGAATTTTAAGCTACAAATCACAATAGGCTTAAAGCAATAATGCATCAACATCTCTTGTCCTCAGTTTGAGTCCTGGCAGGGAGTTTCAAGACAATGCCTAATAAAAGACACATTGATTTGAGGTTGGTTTCTTGTGATAAGGCTGTTTCCACTTACGGCTCTTTGCAGTCTCTCATTTTAAGGAAGAAAGAAAAGGAGGTAAGGCCAGGAGAATGGGTAGAGAAAGATAAAATATGCAAAACACAACGTGTTTGGGGCACCCTTGTTCTGCTATCTGTACAATTGTACAGTCCATCGATTACAGTGGCGTTTCTTCTGGCTCAGACTTACACAAATGGAAGAGCATCAGGCCTTCAGATGACCATGATTTATGACCTTCCTGGCAGTCACAGCAGATAACAGTGGTAAACTATACCTTCTCCTGTTTAAACACATTGACATTTGTGACATAAGATAGTCTCTTGCATATGATAATTTCGTACCAAAGCTAACAAATGGCTTTCAAGGACTTGAAAACAATTGTGTTATTAATTGTTTTCTTTTTCAGGATGCAAACTGGGCTAATTTTCTATTCCAAACACACAACATTAATGAAATAATTTACAGACTGATTAAAATACTGCCATTTTTCAAATAAGGTTTTCTGGCTGAATGCCAGCTTTTCAGTAATGGAAATACTCCATAAGAAGCTCAAATTATTTCAGAAGGGCTTAAATACAAATATTAAAACTTCATCAGAAAAAAAAAATCATAAGCACGTTTTTGCAATGAACATAAAATACATTATCCATTCACGCGTTCATTCTTTGAATGGCTCTATATCCATTACCTATTTAGATAATATTGACAATAATTGAATCATCTGAATTTCCTGAACAGTTTAGACAAAAGGAAATGTCTTTTTCGCTTCACAGACTAGTACAGAGTCTCTTTTGGGGAGGAATTCTCTTTTAGGGCTACTTCTAAGGATTTACCACCCCCATCATTGGGCAGTTCCTCATCTCTGAAGGAAGAGAGCGAAGTGCATGCAAGCTGCCATTCGGTCTTTCTGTATGGCTGAGTACCCAAGCAGCAATACAGCTGAATTAACAGAGGGTTTGTCTATACTGCAGTCACAGAAATTCCATTCCAGATTATGGAAAAAGTGGTTTCAGGGAATCTGTCTTGTCTGCTGAAAAAAGGTTTAATGAAAAATTGGTGACCAAGTCAAGCACTGGTTTCTTCTCAATGAAGCCCTTGTTTGAGCCAAAATTCCTGTAAGCACCAGTAGCGAACTTGAGTCAGATTAGAAGAGTAGCACCAGCAGAGGAATAGCTGCAGCACCATGTTTGGAGAATGCCGTCCATTTGCTCTTGCTTTATAACATTCCTGAATGTGGTAACCACTTGAGATTGCCACTGCTGGGCATGCCAGCTGGCTTGCCTTCCTCCTTCTGTTCTGCAGAAGAATCCTGGCAAGTGAAATATTTTCAAAATGTGTTTCTGACACAGTGGTGGAAGACTTACAGCTATTGTTTGAAATGGGCAAGAAGAAATAGCTATATGTGTTCTCCTTGTTGGGAGAATCCACATCTTAATGAAAAAGTTCTGGATTTTCACCTCAGAAGATAGGTGTATTTTCATTCTTTGCAACAGAGACAACTTAGCAGACTAGTTTTAGTGGAAATACTTGTTTTGATAAGCGAGGAAACACAACAGTTACTAATGTGTTTTGCCACTTGAGTCTCTCATGACAAACATTCCGTGAGGATTATGATATAAATACATAACTGCTTTTCCTCATTTCAGCATGACACTTGTGAACAATTTTGTCATAACAAACCCCATCTTCCCTGCTTTTCATTTATCTCCCTAAAATAGAAATGGTCTTTTTCCATTTATCCTGCTAGAATAAACATCTATTAATTCTCCCAGGTCACAAAACCTTCAGCTTCTGAAGGTTAGAAATGTCTGCACAGTATGCAACTCCTTTGGTTTAGTTCTGCCTTGAATCAACTCAACAGAAAATGTCCAAATATTTGCCTGGTAATGGGAAAAATGAATGTAATTGATCCACAGCTCTTATGTACAACATCAAAGTACTTAGAGACAAGAAGCCATTGTAAGACAGTGACTGATAACTGTATGAGGGGATTTCCATTAGCAGGCCCACAAGGAAGATGATTCTAATTTGTGAGTGTCTTGTGAAAAGTTAAAACTGTCATGAACTATACAAGGGGGTTTTAATAAAACCAAAGTTGTGGAAAGAGGCATCACTTTTTATATGTATGACCTTGGGATACCCCAATTAAGGTCAGAAGACATCATAAATTACTTGAATCTACTGAATCCTCCTTAAAATACTCTCATAACACAATTTAGAGTCTTCTACCCCAAATCTTCCAAATCATTGTATTTTTGATAGCTCTGTGGGTAGCAATATATGAAATGAATAGTTCTATCTAAATCTCATGGGACGTACAGATCCTTTGTCTTCCTCCAGAAAATGCACCCTGGTGGAAGAGTAGCAGCTCCCTGCAGAATGCTACTTGTGGGGCTGCTGTAGGTGAACTCTTGAGGTACATCCTACTGATATCTAGACAAGATATTTAAGATGAAAGAAGAGAGAAAGAAAGACTGAATGGGGAGATGATTCTGCCACTTTACTTTTACTTTGCACACAATATTTAAACAGTGGCAGAAAATATCTGGCTCTGCAGAATCTCCTCAGTTGTATTTTCATAATATTCTCAGATGGAAGTTACCCTTCAAATTTTACTCTGGTTTAGGAAGCTTGTGCTGTTGTCAGCATCTACTTAATTATCCTAGACTCTTGCAGATAATAATTCATCTTTACTATTGTAATCATGCTTACAGATGCAAGGAACATATATACATGCATGACATTGCTTCCATATTTACTGTTAAACCAGTTTTGAATGATTTTTCCACATTTATCTCAGATTGTTTATCTCAGAAATGTACGTATAGTAAAAGGGGAAGATACAGTAAGCGCATCCTTGTATTTTTCAGTCTTTGCAATGCGGGAATTGGGGACCAGACTCACAAGCAAGTCTTTGCCTGGAATCAGTGTGAAAAGAGAGGTAAAGAGCATATTAAACCATTAAATTTGTCTCTTTCTTTGCATTCCAGTGGGGCAGCCCAGTAGGAAGGAAAGGATATAGCTTGTTCTCAGAAAAGGCACATCACAAATTCTTCTCCATTTGTGCCAAAAGCTTGTAGTATAAAGGATTGCATTTTTTCTGAGACACAGTGCTTTGGATGTTCTCCCTAATGTGGTTCAGCTTCCTTGCTGCCTCTTATTTTAGCCCACGCCTTAACGGTATAATTTAACCTTAAATTAGAGGCATATTTTACCCTTGTTTTGTATGCAGAAATGCCTTTGATGTAATTGGGAACCCCGTGTGATGATGGAGGGTTTATCATGGCCCTTTGAATGCATGTGACATGGCAATTTGTCCAAGACATATTCTCATGCAAGAAGAATAGGATCCCATTGTGGGAAAATCTAGGGCCAAACACTGCACAGAACTGACGTCAATAGGATTGAACACAGTGTGAAGTTATGGCAAAATCTGATGTATGAGCTGTTTGGTGCCAGTGGCTTTTTCATGCATCCACCACTCTTAGCATTGCTGATGGAGAGCGTGTATCATATTGTTCTGAGAACCCCCAACTCCTGTTACAAGAAGATAAAAGTGAGATGATCTCAAGTGTCTGAGTGACCATTTCAATTGAATACCTGTGGACAGGGTCCAATCTAAAACTCAAAGAAAACTGTGGAAGGGATCCTGATGGCTTTTGGATGAGCCTCACTATGAAATTTTAGGATTAGGATTTGAAATAGAGTCAGTGAGCACAGAAGCCACTGTCTTACCAGATAAAAAGGCACGATGCAATTTTGCAATTGAGCACACTCTTTTCAATCAAAGCATCTCCAGGCTCTTTTAATTTTTGTTTTTCCTCTTCATTCTTTCTTAATAAGGCAAGTTCTGCTGACCTTTACTTGGCCTCTCACAAGAGACTCCCTTAAAGAATAAAGGTCTAAGCCCCAACTCATCTCCTACAGAAATCTAAATAAAAAATATAAACACTTTAAAATGGAGATGTAAAACTTACCACATCTTCTTATTTAGGCAGCAATTTCATCACTGTTGTTCTAGCCCTTTGGCTATAACAGTGGTCCTTCACAACCTCTCCATGGGGTCTTAATCTCTAGATACATATGAATTGCATTCATTCTTTTAGCACGGGACAGGATAATGCAGTGGAAGACAGGAGGGATTGGTCTGAAAGTTCTACAGTTTATGAAAGGCATGTGAGATAAGAAAATGTCAAGGAAAACAGATCATGGGCAGAAGCAGATGTTCAGCTTATGGCCACATCTTTCATCCTTCTTCTTCGCATCTCTCTTACATGATGTGTATACGGAGGCAGTAGAAAACCTACACTGCTAGTGTGCAGAAAGGAGGGGCATCATGGACTCGTAGCAAGAGGGGTCTGTAGGAGGACTGAAGTGGGTCATAGAATCAATTTTTGCACTGTTTTTTCATGAGAAAGTAGATGCTATGGCAGCTAGAGTGGAATCAGTACACAGCCTCCAGCCTACCTGTATAGCTACGCAAGCAAATCTGGGTTGATGGCGATGCTAACCTTGAAGAAATACTTCCATGCATCGATGGCAGAATTGCTAGGAGCCTGCAGAATGCTGCAGCAAAGACCTAGCCTAAGAACTTGAACAATGTGGCTGAATGATTTATATCAGGATGAGGATCTGGCTTTAAACAGGCAGAGGAAGAGAATTTTGAACATAAACAACATAAACATTTAAAATTAGTTCAGACTTTTGTTAGAAAAGCAATACTTAAAGTGCTGCAGAGCCCATGTGAATCTCCTTGTACCTGTGCATCAGCTTTCTGGATAATGTCTTTTGTATCTCACAGGTACTGAAGCTTGCCAGCTGTGTGTTTCTGCAGCTGCTTTTTATTGTAACACACAATAAACACTACAGTCGTGTAAATCCTCTATAAATAGCTGTAGCAAAAGCCATTCCTGCACCCTGTTCAAAGTTAAACGCCACACTAACTCCCTAGCCCCTCTCAACTACTTTGTAAATGGAGTATGATACTAATAGCTACCTTTTTCAAAGTTTTCAGAGATCTTCTAAAGAGAGGTGCTATATACTAGTAAAGATATTATTATAAAGTCCAAAATATAGAGATATTATTTATTTCTCATAATTTCTGAGCCATCATTTCCAATACACCTCCATTGTTCCCAGCAAGCAACTAAAATAATTAACAGCAGACAGCCTATTAAGAAATGGAAAGTGTTTTGGTTACTTGCTATTTGTGGGCATGCATTGTTTCAGCATGGGAGCAGTCAACTGCTGTTGCAAGAATTTTCTGCTCACCACAGACATTTTATCTCCAGTGTTTTCCAGATTCTGAATCTGGAAAATTCTGAGATTGTCTGATGTCTTTAACTTCCAATGTCCAAAATTATGCAGTCCACAATGCCTAAATGAACTCTATTTAAATGTCTTTTTTTTTTTTTTTTTTTTCCTGGTTAAGCCAACCCTTTTTCCTCCCTCAGATTCTCCATCCCCAAACCCTCCCTTTACCTCATGGTTTAGTTCTAAACTTTAGTTTTGTGAAAAGAAGTTTAATTCTCTCCAGAACTTTTGGTGCAATCAGTGGTCACTGATTCAGGACAGGTACAAAACAACAAAAGTACCAACCAATTGTCATTTTATAAACATAAAAATAAAGCAAAAATAAATTAAAAGCAAAAAGGTAAAATAAATAAAAGCCTAACTTGTCCTACACACAAGGGACATGCAAGACTTGTCTGTGTGTACTGAGACTCACTTTAACAATGAGGCTTTTCAGCCAGACACTACAGAGGGAAGACTCTAGTGAGGGCTGCAGAGACAGCAGTCAAGTAGCTGTAGACAGGAAGAAGACTAATTTTCTCTCACAAGATATCACGATTAATCAAATTTACTTGGCCTTTGTTTTGAATATTTTTCTTTCTGTTTCAGGCCTGAGAAGGGCTTCTTCTGTGCCTGTAAGTTTGGAATTTGTTCTGAGGATATGAGTTGCTCTAATCAAAAATATTATTTCTACTCTCGGATATTTCCTGTTTTTCTGTAAGCGGAAAGCTGTCATTGCTAGAGACACAGCTTTGCCTCTGAGCTCTCTCCATGAGGTACAGTGGGAATCAGGGCAGATCTCAAGAGGCTTCTTGGAGCCCAAGATTCAGGCCTCAGTGGTGCATGATGGAGATAGAAACAGCCACAGCAGAACCTTCAAGCTGCTGGAGTGGTATTACTTGAAAGTTATGGCTTTGGGAATGGGGTGATATCTGGCATAGATATCTAGGAGGATTGAAAAGAATGGACCACCTTGAAAAGACTTCTCAAGAGAGAGATAGGAGGGTGGTTGAAATACTTGATCTCTTGGGACCAACACCATCCTGCCCCACTGCCAAATTTCAGACCAGAACCATTTAAAATTAGAATTCATAAAACTATTTTCTAGTTAAGCCCTTATATTCTTCCTGAATATAATTTTGTTTGTGGTCTAGACAAGCCAAAGCCTCAGTGCTCATCTTGCCTCAGCACTGCTGTTGCTCTTGGCACATGTCAACAGTGCTTGGGCAAATTTACCTGACAATGTTGAATAGGGACAACAGAGAACTATGGCAAGCACATAGCCCAGGCAGCATCCATACTGTCTTCATGAAGAATGAGATATCAGCTGCTGCTTTTAAATAAAAAACAGTTAAGTGCATTCCTACGCAGCCAAAGAGGAGCAGCTTCGCAGATACCCCAGCAGTTAGTCACATGCTGACAACCACCATAAGCGCAATGGGCTCGGTTAACTTTTTTCCTGCAACTGTCTTGCACTTCTGCTTGGAGACAGAAGGTTTCTGTTTTCTTGCTCCGTGGCTATGACATCATGAGGTCTATCCTGCAGTGCCTTGTGAGTGCTCCTCAGCCTGGAGCCACCTGTGACTTCAGGGCATCCCAGCCCTGCTGGAGGTGGTTGCTCTCCTCGGTGATTTTGCCTTCGGAGTCTCTTTGGGAGCAGTTAACAAGGCAACCAGCTGGGATTGCCTGCCTGCTGGGAACTGTCTGGAGACCACTAGCTCATTTAACCAAGACTATCCATGAGGATCACAATGGCTCTGTTATTTTTGAGATAGCTTTTGGGATAATGACGTGATCCAGGGGGTATCCTGTCTTGATTAGTCACTACACCAAGGACAAATACCATTATTGACATAAGTAACAAGATTGAAAGTATCAGATGCATAGTTACAGTTAAAAAAAATAAATGAATTTGTCTCCATTTAATTTTCTAGATCATTGATTATGAAGAAGGAAGATTCTAAACGGGACCGTGTAATTCTGCAACACACGAGCCCCTCTCCGCTGCCTTTTTCCTGTTCTATTTCTGGCGTGCATGGTGGAGAGGATGATTTCTCCCTGGTGAAAAATAGTAAAAGAATTATAAAAGCGTGCATTGTAATTTTTTAGGAATGGAATATGCTTCACACGCCTACTGAGTGGTGTACATGAAAATCCATGTACTGTACATGTTGCAGAAGAAGGCTTTTTTTGTAAGAGTTTTTTTTTTTTAATGACCTGTGCCTAGAATACTAAAATTGAAACTTTGCTCTGGGTGGTCTTTATTTTTGGCTGAAGCCTCCTAATAGTTCCATAAATATTAATTTATGAAGAACGCAGAACACAAGTCAATGTAGAAATGACCACTTTCTTGGTGTTCTCATATTACTTAAACTGTATTATTATTATTTGCTTATAGAACACTAGGAATACTGTTAAAAAAATTAAATGGGACTTTTATCATTGAAAAAGTTTGTGGTTTGCTTATTTGGATCAAAAAAAAAATCAACCAAGCACATGCAAATAACTTCAGAAATAAAGTGCAACAGTACTAGTTTTGACACCAGCCCCATTTGTTTCCTCTGAAATGTTTTGCCAGTCCAGCAGCCAGAAATTTCAAGAACAGCCTCACAAGGGAAGATTAAATGTGTGTGTTTTTATAAAACAATGACATCTTGTTTTCAAAGCCCTGCAAGCTTAAAATGGATATTAGAGCAGTCACATATAAACTGCAGTTCCCAAGGACAACTGTTTAGCTTAAGTGCCATTTAATGTTCTCCTAAATGGTTCCGCTGTTTAGTGTGCAATATATCTTCTAGATTAGACCTTTAATCCTTTACATTGTGCTTGCTGTGTCAAAGAGGGCTTCATGCCAACTTCTTCCTATTGGTGGGTCTCTTTCTCTCTCTTTTAACAGGCACATGAAGAACATCAAAGTCTCATGTTTTGCCTCTTTGAATCCAAACAAGAAATCCGGTTAAAAGTTTTTGTGAACTAAAAAGTTTCAACAGTTTAATGCTTTCCTCCCTTTCCTTATACTTTAATTTTAGTAGGCTTATGAGCACAAAAAAAAAGTAAAAGAAAGACCAAAAAATAGTTTGTAAAGTATTGGTTTTTTAAAATAAATATAAAAAAATGATATAGGTTAGCTGGGTATGTATAATGTTAATAGGAACTTCAGAGGGCTGTGGCTTTCACAGCTCAAGGCCTTAAGTTGAAGAGAACTCAATGCCATTACAAATGTGATACACAAAGCAGAGAAATTATCTGGTACACCCCATTTAAGCAGAGCAGGCTATGAAACTAAGCCCGGCTTGGATGCTTAACGCACATCACTTTTTGCCGAGCCAGCGTTTGAGTGGACTAACCAGAAGACCCTCATTATAGATGGACCTGAAGCATAAGTACTGCTTTGCAGCACCAAATCAATAGCGGGTTTCCGGAAGCTAGCTCTGAATTTCCTAGTCTTGGCTTTGCTTGCATTTGCTCCTGAGAGGAAAATAAATTTGCCCTGTATGGCCTAAAAAGCAAAAACATCTGCTGGTATTATGAGCAGCCCTATTGTCCGATTTCAGCAGCAGGGAGGTCTGCACTTGTTCAGTTCGGCTTTCCTGCTAAGCATCGAGAAAGCCTATGGGGATCATTATCAAGGCTCCCGAGGGCAGCAGGGGAATGAGTTCACCAATCCAAGAGGTAGCCAAAAAAAGCCACCCTGATGTCCTGGCTAGTAGCAAAATGGGCTACGTATCACGCAGGGGACCCACATTTGGGAACAAGTTTGGAACACTGGCTCCAAAGCCAATGATGGACAGCAGCCACGGGCTAGGGAGGGGCTCGGCTTCTGGGAAGGTTAGCTGTGTGAGCTGGCAGCTGGAAGACATGGAAAGCTACAACTCAGTGGGTGGTGAGGAGGAAAAAATGATGGTGCAGATGGAGGGCTTGGTTAGAAGAAATCCCACCTCTCTTGGCATGATTCTTTAACCTGAGCATCCACCCAAAGGAAAGAAAGCGTTCTCCTGGATATTACCACTCACTATAATTACTTGGTTAATTGCAAAATGATTGTGCTCTGATACCCGAGGCCCAGCATAGCTTTGTACTGGCACTTCTGTTATCCTTACTTATGAAGAAGTAAGTTTGCTTTGTAATTAGGGGCCTTGAGAAAAGAACAAAAAATTACATTTCACTTATTTTTTACTTGCATTTCTGTTATTTTATTTGGGAGCTTATGAGTAAGAAATGCATTTTGTATTTGGGTCCAGATGTACACACACCCAAAAGCAGAAGTTTGTCCCTAAATTCCCATTATCAGCTGTTATTCACATTCGGACTCGAATATTAACAAAATATGTAGCTGGATGTCAAGTATGTGAGGAGAAATGGAGTCCAAGCAGCACTGACTGGGAAAGAAAACAGACGAAATCCTTCCTGTAAGCATGGGACCTCCAGGTCTCCATCCTAGCTGACATTTCTGCCAGCAGTGAGGAGGAATCCATTTCCTTGTGGACCCTTAATTCTTTTTCTTTATAGGCATAGGAAGGAAAAATAACATGGGCTCTGTTCTCCTGATCCCATTCACTTAATACTACTGCTTTGGTTTTATCGAGTACTGAAAGCTGTCCAAACCTACCTGGCAGGTCTGTAAGAAAAGGACTTCCAAATTTGAGCTTTTATGCTCAGAATCAGACCTCAAGACTGAACCCAGACCCACTCTCACTGTCCTTTTCAGCCTCTATCTGAAAATAGCTCCACTAATGTAATTATAATCCTGATAGAATCAGCTGTATGGTAAATTTTTTTTCCAGTATTTTTCAATACTGTTAAGATGTCTGTGGAGGACAGTTTAAATTGTTGATACAGTAGGTGTCCTGTTCAAGGGAGGACAAGTAATGGTTGAATCTGTTAACAGGTTATATTTTTTTTTCCATAGAAAGTTCACATGTTTTTGCAGCAGCTAAGTAATTTCAGATCAAAGACTAGCTAAGTTACCTCTGGTGACTTACTCAATGAAATGCCAGTAGATAGGGTCATTGATCTCTAGCTGGAAGTATACACAGCTCCTATAGTGATAAGGGACTGTAACAAAATTAGACCTGTCAGGAGCTGTGAGGCAGGGTGAAGCATGCCCATCTCAGAGGTTTACTTACCTGTCTTTAAAAATCTTCTCTGTGAGAAGACTCCACATTTGCTTCAGGTAATCTTTTCCTGTACTTGACTTCCCTCAGTGAAAATGCTGCTCTGAAAATATTACTCTAATCCTTCTTACCACAGTATTTTATACTTCTGGTTGAGCACATCATTTTTTGTCCTATCTGCCTCGCAAACGGGGGTTAGCTTGTTCCCTTCCTCTTTGCAACAACCTTTCATATCCTGGAATACTGTTTATCATATCCTGGAATACTGTTTATCACAGCTTCACTCAGTCTTTCTTCCCTGCGCTAACAGGCAGAGGAAATCTCCAGTTAACAGGAAGATGGTGTAGCTGCCTTCCTATCAGCCCACCCTCGTCTTCACTGAGATAAGAAGGATTTGGAGCTCTGGTGAATTTTGACGAGCACAACAGCCCCTTGAGGGACTTTCTGAGATAAAGCAGCGCTGAAGCCATTCTAATTTATCTTGAGGATATAACTGGGTAGAGGACATAATCAGAGCAGGGGGCATATAAAGATAGCCAGTCTGTTCCTCCTGTGTCTCCCATTTCTGCTGTAGACAGCTCAGGCAACTCGGAGTATTGGCCTACAGTAAAGTGCTGATCTGACATGTTCTGCCCAAAGAAGTATTCACCACACCCAAGGACTTTAGCTGTGGGATACCAACTAGGCTGGTATCTTTCACATCTTTCTTGCAGGTTACTTAACTATTCCATTAACTTTTCCATCACAATTATAAGATGATCCATAGATTTTTTTCTAAAAAGAAAATAGCAATGTAGAAATTACCTTTCACATATTGCCAAAATCAAACAGTGTCTGAAGACTTCTAACTTGACAGGCTTTAAATTCAGTACTAAGAAATTTATGGGAGATATAAAATTGTTAGTCATGCTAGGAAAGCTGCATATTAATGAAAGCATATTAGTTTTTAAACATTTTTCTGAAAATATTATTTAAAGAGTTTGAGTTAGACTCACTTGGCTTCTTTGTCCAGCTCTAGTGATGAAAAACAGCTACAAACCAATTTAATTGGTTGGTTAACCTCAGTTTATGGCTTCTTTGTGCTTCTGTAGTGATGGAAAATAGCCAGGCTGTATCTAGTGCTCAGTCTCTTATTAATCAAAGGTATCCAATTACCTCCCACTAAGGCATTTTGTGTGCTCTATAATATACCTTAATCATCATATTTGATATTTATATTCTGATATCTAATAATTTTAATTTACAGCAAGCTTCAGCCTTTAAAATTTTACAAAGTGATGGAGACTATCAATTTATATACCATTGGGTATGCTGGAGAAAGATTTGCAAAGAACACACAGGCCATGTCTGAGAAATCCTTTTAGATGGCACTATTCATTGAAATAGCATATTTTAAAGTAATTTCAGAAAATGAGTGTAGGAAACCACCCACTAAGCGCTTGTTCTTTGTACTGCTCCTTAGAAAAAATAAAATTTCAAGGATAACATCTTTCTTACTGAGTAGGCTTCCCATCAGCTATAAAAATTAAAAAGGGCAGACACACCAGATGTAAGGATGGATCCATGTTAGTGGTAGCCCATAACAGAAAAATGCATTTATCTGAAATACACCATTGTGTGCATGCTGAAGCCTGAAGAACTGTCGACGTCTATGCTTTCTTCCTCCACACAGCTGCAAAGATAACACTGTCTACTGTTCAAGGGCTCCACAGGGAATTCCTCATGACAGTTCTGCTCTTTCAATTCTTATTAAGGTTTACATCCCCATTTTAGTTGATGATCAACTTGCCATCTGGGTCAACTGCTGACCTAAATCCCATCAGCAATTATAATTTTAACTTGACGGTATCATTTCTGTAGTGAGAGAGCATGTTGAGGCCTTACAGCGAGTCTGGCTGGATAATTTTCCTTTTTTCTGCCCCTATGCTACATGAAAGAGTTCTTCCATTCCTATCTTCTGCTGCTAAAATTCCTGTGATGATGATATACTTTTATGATGCAATAAAATAATAAGGACAATGATATGATATGCTCAAACAGAAAATGACTTGAGGAAGAAATATAGATGCATAGGTTTATCCAAAGCTTATTGAAATTACTGGGAGGCTTTCCCACAAATTTTAAAAGTCTTTGGATCCAGCCTGGAATTATTTATTAATGACTAAACCAGGAGATACACTTTCTCCAGTTTAGACAAACCTTCTGAATCTGTCAATTAGAAATTTAACAGGGGTGGTACCTTCTGGTTTCTTTCAGGAGCCACTGCTCTTACAAACAAAGTTTGTAACATTTATAAAGTTACTGCAGCTTAAATCGAGTGTCACATTATGAACAGTTTTCAGGTCACATGAGCTGTAGTGATAGATGTCTTTGGAGATCAAGTCTGCCAAGTTGTGCTTCTCTAGATCCTGCTCTGGCAAGTGCCTGAAGACTTGCTACACTTCAATTTCTTCAAACTCTTGCTGGACTTCTTCAATTACAGAAGGGTTTCTAATGATTTCTTATGAGATACCATACTTTGGACTATGGAGCTTAAGTGAGCTTAAACAACATTTGGCAGGGAAATTGTCTGAGGTTTGAATGGAGCCTCCCAGGGGAATGGGTGCATTGAGATAAGAGCAAAGAATAACGCTTGTTGGAGAGTATTAGTGCCCAGAACTTCATCTCTGTAAAAGGGGAATTTTAACAGGTTTAGGCTTTGCATTCTATCTCTGAGTTAAAAACAGGGGTTTCTTTCCAATCTTGTGATGAGGGTACCTAGATGGCTTTAATCTGAGCAATGCAGACTTCAGCCTTGCATTGGCCTCCCTCTACACTAAAAACAGAAGTTAAGCCCACACAGAGACTGTGGACCAGATTTTCCTGTCAGTAGCTTTAATTTAACTGGAGATGATACTGCAAAAGGAGTATGTTCATCTTGGAAGGAGATCATGGAAGTGAGAAGAGAAATAAATTCAACCTTTTCCATGAAAACATGCAAAATATTTGATACCTGTAAGTGCGCTATGGAAGAAGTGCTTGCTGTTGGATATTGGTATAAATCTTTACTCTTTGAAATATGAGAGCCTATTAAAAGACAGCTTTAAAAGCTATTTGATTATCTGAGCACATTCAGTAGTTTTATCATATCTGCCGTTATTCTAGGAAAGATTGTTAATCCTTCCTAGTAGTCCACTGTTCCACATACAAAGTGCTTTGAAGAATTTTGGGCTGTAGTATCTGTGGAATTACTAGGTGTTGTCCTGAAAGGTGGTGGATGGAGAGATCTGTCAGCCTATGAAAGCTATGCAGGCTACAGGATTAAATATATTAGCAGCAGTAAAATAAGGGCTCAGATGGAAAGAAGGGGGAAGCAAAGAGAATTCCTTTTCATTCATTACCTATTCAAATATGATTGGATTAAGATTACTCCTAATATTTTTTTTTTCCAAATTAATTACCTCTGCATGATCTGAAATCCTTAATTTGTGTTATTCATGCTGAGGCAAAGCATTTACTATTGGACCGTTTAGCAAAATCACACAGTTAATCCAGAAACCATCTGCAGTAACCTCACAATAGTTTTTGCACTTTTGCTCCTCATCAGCACAACCACTTCAGAAGAGAACAGGAGCTCCATTTTTTAATACTCTCCCAGGAGTCCCCAAAGATCTTTAGAGTGATGCTTCATCTGTATGAAAAGGAAAACAAACTAGGAGGGCCAAAGAATCATCACGGGAGGGTATTCTCTATGCACTCTTGGCCACAATCTCTCCAGCATCCAGAATATTTCTCTGTCTTGGTTGACAAAACTTAGAAAGCTAAGGTGCAATCCATGAAGCAACCCTATTTATAAAAATCACATGTCTGCAGGATGAGCTATATGCTCCATTAAATGAGACCGGGCAGAAAGGAATTATTTGAGGCACATGGCTACTAAGGGGCTTTTTATTGATATCCAGTTCTGGGATTTTTATGTACAAGAGCTGAAATCTCAACTCCAAATATCCTCAAGTTTGGGGGGAATTCTGAATTCAGCTCCAGATGTGGATAGTGGAGTTTGTCTCACTTCTTACCGTTAACAACTGAGTGGAAAATCCAAATTCACTAATCTAAAAGTACCAAATTTCCTACAGTCATCTGAACTAGACTCCTCAGTTAAGTCTTTCATTTGGGCAACATTTCAGCTGCTGACTGTGGCTGTTTTTCAAATCTGCAAATTTGTATTTCAAAACACTCTTCCCTGATCAAGTCCTTTTCATAAGATTTCTAAGTAGTATTGTTTGTTCTCAGGTAACATCAGCCTTTTCCTGAAATTTGTGTTACTGTCTCGTTTGGGTCATGGTAGGTCAAGAAAAGAACACAAACGAAATGCGCCTTGGCTTGATCCCTCATAATCTTTTCTAAAGGGAGGTAACGAGGTTATTCTGGGGACTATTCATCATTCCTCTGGTGGTCCAGCCACTTTACTTAGTTTATGATTTGTTGCAGTGAAGCTGGATCAGCACAACCTGCAATGTTGCTCTCCGGTTGACAGTGACAGACCATTCTCTGAAGAAAGCAATATGCACTGCAAGACGTACTGATTTAGCAAACCTGATTAAGATAAAATGTTACTAGTCTGTCAAGACTTTAAATTACATGTCAGTAAATGGAAATAAAACTTCCATTCTGAGTAAAAATTCATGGGGTATTAATAATTTTGTTGGCAGGTCAGCAAAGAACTTCTTAATATTTTGACATGATTTTATTGATTTGAAAAGAAACATCCTGTAAATCAGGTAAGAACTTTTCTAACAGCTTTCCAAATGTCTTTGAGGGAAGTGACAATAGATCTGGAAACAGTTTTGCTTATTTATATTCTGTTCATGTACACAGCATCTCTTTTATTGCAGATAAACAGAAGTCCTCACTCATGAAATGTTACGGGCAGTAATCTAAAGAAAATGACTTACACAGCTGCCCACTGGTATTTCTCAGATTCTTTTTTCTGTCCTATAGTATTATAAAACTATGGATTTTATTGAAGACTTTTTTAAAAACAAACTCTGGACTTAGAGTTCTGATGTTCTTCCTGACTTTTATGCACCCTTGATAATGAGTATATAAGCACAAACCACAAAGATTCCTGTTCCTGATGGTTTTGGAGCCCTACCACGCTGAAAAATACAGCTGAGAAAACAGTTTAAGAAAACCTGGCACTCAACTGACTATAGCAAAGACTAATTTTCTGGGCTAGGATGCATCCCTATGCCTAAATCTATAAGCCTGCTAACTTCATCTTATGTGTCCAGATCTCCACTCGTAAAATTAAACTAGTTTAACCACTCTACAACTGAAACATAGAGCATACAGATCCCAAATACAAGTTCAGTCAAAGTTTGGAGAGTCCGTATTTATACCTATTCTGTAAGTGAATTTTTTAAATTGAAACACTGTAGACCTCATGCTCAAAGGTCAAAAGTCGACAGTCAAGAAGTTGTTGTGTTCTGTACTCGGAAACGGCCTTGCTAAAAACTGAAGATAGACGGAGGAAGGGATTTTATGACCCTCCAGTACCATTGTGTGGCACAGGAAGGGGAGCTGGAGTTCATGGAAAAAGTATAAACTCTGCAGTTCTTCTTCCCCCAGTAAATCTGTACTTGCATGTTGTGTAAGCACACACATGGATGTGCATGTGCTGACAAGCACAACTAACTGGAGCATTCAAAGAAGTTTATGGAGAAAGGGAATACTTTATCTCCACTGTAATTTACATCTTTATGTGGAGAATGCCCTTTTATATGCCATACATAACTTAATGAGTTGATGATGGACTCACCAATGGGTGTTCTCCCACATTCATGGCTCCTAACTATATTTACCATGCACAGAAGAAAACATGATACACTTAATAAAAGAATCACAGGGCTTTTGTTTCCACAGAGGGCTCCTGGCTTTACTGGTCAAACTGCTTCCAGAGATGTCAGCAGTTGCAGAGCCCTTTCATATGCTGAAAATATGAACCCACACCATTCCGGGCAGCGTTTGTGTTAGCAATGGAATTCTTAAATAGAAATAATTAGTTTTGCTGGCCATGGTTGTTACATCTGGCATAAATTTACCCCAGTGAACCCTATTTTTAAAAAACAAAGCATCTGAATTGAGGTTCCAGATTATACTAGTTACTGATCTTTGCAAGCCTAATCCATTCTCATGAACAACGCCTCTGTGGTGTTTTCTTCCCCAAAGGATATAGTACGGGTGCAACCCAAGCTTTATTGTGCTTAATCTGAACCAGAAGTCTGAGTTGATTATTTTAAAAGGCATGCTGTTTCTTAAAAGTGATTTTCTTCCTGTCTTCATGCTGTGCTGATAAGAAGTTATAAGTGGATCTCTTTAATGTTTTAGGCTGGAGTGATACAGAAGAAGGCAGTGTGTGTCTAGGGGCTACACAGCCCAAGGTTAAGTCAGTCAATGTAGCAACAGTAAAGGCTGCAAAAAACCCCCAACACTCTTTTACCTTGAAGTATACATTCCACAACTTTAAATTTCTGGAAATAACACTCATGGGGCAAAATTATGCAGAAGAACAGAGGGAAAGACCTCTCACTCTTTCAGCACAAACACCTGGAGTCCATAGCGCTGTTGACAGTGACAGTTAAGCCCAAAGCGCGGGGGGGACAAGAGTCAAGAGATGTCCCTTGCAACTTTTCAAAGGATGTCTCTGCCCAGCAGTCGGTGTAGCCTCAATCAAATTCCCCTCCCCACCTCTACCGGTTCCCCCAGCGATGCTGGAGAGCACCTGGGTCTGAGGAGGTGTAAGCTCTCAGGGGCCTATGGCAGTAGTGTTGCTCCTTCATCTCCCCCAGCTTACAGGGGTAGTCCATTTGCCTCTGTTACAGCAGCCTCACTACAGCTGCAGCTGTAACCAGTTGCCCTGCACACTGATCATTTCAAATATTGGGTGTACTTCTGAGTTGCTGGTCAGTAGTAACTAATGGGATAGGTAATATGTAGTTGGATCTTCAGGCAGTGCTGGGCGTGAGACAGCAATCTCCAGTGGCGATGGAGCTGGCTTTAAGGTACATTCCTGGCTCATTCCAGACTCCCATCGGCCCAACCGCATGTGCGTTGCTGCAGGGAACGGTTCTGACTATTGATCTCCCTGTAATCAGTTTTCTCTGCTAGACAAATATAGGTACTATAAAACTTAATTAGCTGGTTTTACTGTTTAAATATATTTGTCAGTACAGATGTGCCCTCTGTCCAACATACAATATTTGCAAGTTGTAAAAATCTCCTTTTGGTGATAAAAATATCACTTCATGTAATACTCTTATTTTTTAACTAGCAAAAGCAGACAGAGCAATCTTCACAAACACTGGATTGCCAGGCTCCCTCTATTATCAGCAACTAATTTTACCCAGTGTCATAAACAAGATAAGCAGGCAGGTACTAAAGTAATTTCATCAGCTGTTTTAGAAACCATTATTGATTTTCAAATCAGTAATCAGTTCTGTTTCTATTTCTTATCCAGTAACATGCATAAGCGATAAGCTGGTAGATATCGGGTAATTTGTCAAATTCTTGGCGTCCCACAGTTTCATGCTCAGATATCCAAAGTGACTCTAATGTATCTTGATTATGCCTTCATTATATCAAGATGTCATAACCTTAGCAATTAAGAGCTGGACTAAAAACACAATACTAAAATTACATATGCACCACATGTTTGTGTTCCTCCCCACAGACTTGTGATCCTTACTATACATTCAACAATATTAAATGTACACTTATATATTCATGGAAATTAGACATGAGAACATGAAGTATGAACCAGCAGAGTCACAAATTGATAATTAAATTATTTTTAAAATTATATTTCATGTGAAATCAGCTCCACGAGAAATTTCTCTCATCCTTCTTTTGCACTATGCTTTATTGCTAGCAGCTCTAAATTGAAAGGAAACTGGTAACAGATCTTTTCTTCTTGTGTCCAACCAGTTGAAGACAGGAATTAAGATAACTGAACTTAATCCAGTCTGATTTATCCACAGTTATACAGCTTCTGTTACTTCTCCTGGTATATATATTGTTTTTAGCCCTTGGGATATATAAAAACAAATCTTATAAGGAGAACAGAAAGCTAGTGCTGTCCTTTACAACCTCAGACCAAATTTTCAATGATTAGCCAGCTTTAAACAGAGCCAGATGAGACCTCCCCGTTGCCTGTTGGACATGTCCTTGGTATCTTCAGAAAAAACTGTCCTGTTACTTTAGAAACGGCAGCCAACAACAAACACTGAATGGAGGTGGCCAAGAAAAGTGACAGTGTTAAATGGCTGTGTCATAGCTGGCAGAGAACCAGATGAAATTATCCAGACCTTAGATAGCTGAGATCGAATATGTTCTCAAGCAAGTTGCAAAGCAAGAGGAAATTCCAGTAAATCATTTACTTAATGAGATCAATGTGCAACAGATCTTTCTTCTCTCCTACAAAGTTAATATTAGTATTCCGTTATCATCCTTTGTTTTCCTGTTTGCTAAGTTGTCACGTGAGATGCCAATGGGTTCTGGCACTATTTGGAGTCTAAAATTAGTCATAAATATACTGTGTGAATTAGGAGCAACTGCTGGACCCAGGAACTTTCTTTCTTTCCTTTTTTTTTTTTTTTTTTTATGAAACACTTCTCTGCTGAAAAATGTGAACTCTTCAGAGTTGTGGCCAACCTGTGTACCCTACTCCTGTCAGCTTCCCTAGTCAACTGAGAAGGAGTCAGGATTATCAGAGCCTTCATATTCCTCATTTGATCCCATTCCTATCACTAAGAACTTCAGAGGCACTTTTTATTTACTTATATATTTATTTTTAATATTTGTGTTTTGTAACAAAACATTAGATTCTCACTTCCGTGAAATAATTTCAGTGTTTTTGCTTATTACTGCAGTTTGGAAGGAGTATTTCCTAAAATCCTGAGATTTTTCACATATGTACAATTTTGCCTCCTGGCCACTTAGACAACCACACTGGAGTCAGTGGAATTATAGCTCTCTTGCCCAGTTAAAACTGCTCTGTGTTCATGGACAAATTCAAACCTTGTGTTAGCAAGCACAGTTTCAACCACACTTGTGGAGACTTCTGAGTCTCAGATTCCAGCCACTTTTTTGAAAGTGTGTGGCAGGAGAGGAGAGAAACCATATTAATGCCACCGGTGAGGAAAAGAGGGTAATGTGAGCTCAAATGTTGTTAGACACCAGAGAATCCACATGGAAGAGAGCCCAAGTACATGCTCCAACCACCTGAAAAACTAAAGGACAAAGGTCTATAAACCTTAACACAAGAATTTACGGGAAATCAGGCCTCTTTGGTCCCAGTGTTCTCTGAACTACCTGTTTATAGGCTCAATTTTCTGTGTGCGCCTTCCATAACAACAGCCATATAATTCCGCTGTCAAGGACATATGAGGAACACAAGCACATTTGTACAGCAGCTCTTGACAGCCTCCTTCATTGCCTCTTGTGTCCCACTGCCCACCATACTGCTTCAGAAATCAAGTGTTCAATGTGAAAGTCTGCAGAACTGAGAAGAAACTTTAAGCCATCGATGTGCAAGTTAAAAATTGCATCCCACATAGGTTCTTGTGAACCCCACTTTGGAAGCGTTTGTATATGATTAGTCTGGTCAGCCATATAGGCAGATTTCCATCAGGCAGTGGGCAAGGCATAAGCTGACAATGGTGAACAATTGACATTTGTTAAGTTTCAGAAAAGTTTCTTGCATAATTTGGAGCAACTGCACTGTGTCCGTGGATGCCTGTGCATGTTTTTGTTTAACACCTAGGACAAAGAAGCAGTAATATGGGTGAGAAGCTCACGCCGTTATCCCACGGACCCTTGAAGCTGGCAAGGGCTGATCCTGGCCCAAATAGAAGTCACATCGCCAGCTCCCAGCAAGGGAAGGGAAGAAGCCACATAGGGACAGCTGGGGACAGGGGAAGAACAGGGGAAGGGTGTCATTCCACTTTATTCCGGCTTCAAAAGCTTGTGGAGCTAAGCCTGATGATATTTGCAGAGTTCCCAGTGCTCTCAGCTGAAAACACAAGAGGCAAGTGGTTTGAAGCTGCCTGACTATAAACACAAAATTTAAAGAACAAAAATGAGCAAAATATACTGAATATAAATGGTCCTCAGGTCTTTTTTTTTTCATTTTCTTACCCTTAGAATGCTTCTGTGGTTATTTTCATGCAATCACTAAATCCTCTCAAAAATGTAATGATGTGCAAGCATTTGGAGGCTTGATTTCTGTTTGTGTGTTCATCATTTAGCATAATCCCAGACTGACTTTAACAATCCAGATTTTTAAAAAAAAACTTCAGTTACCTAATATATTTGGTTTAAGATGACAGGGTAAAATGCATCTGCTGTAGAAAAATAACAAACCAAAACAAAACAAAAAAAACCCAAACAAAGAAAAAAAACCCAAAAAGGATGGTTTTCTTTTGGAAGCACATTTTATATAACAAAATCAAACTCTTGGAACCGGATCTTCAGGTGAAATTACAGTACCACAGGTATGTCAAAGACAGTGAGACAACCCATGAGATGGAATTTCAGGAACAGCTAATTAATTGATCTTCAAAAAAATAGCATTACCTTACCTTAATGAGCCAACTTTCAGGAAACGAGTACAGCAAAGGGAGAAGAGAGGAAGAAATACAGTATTATGGAAGCTAAAAATCTTGTTGGTCTTCTTTTTGCAATTTTTGTGGCTAAGACACTGAATGGATTCCATAAGTGAGATTTTGTCAGCATGCCAAATCTACATGGTCTTCTATCTTTTTAAAAAAATGCCTTTGATATTCACAGACTCCAGCCCAGCTTGGGACTTGCATCTAAAAAAAAGCATATCCTGCTGCTACAGGAAATATTTTTCTCAACACCACTGTATTTTATTTATTTTAATCATATTTTAAAAAGAATCTTACAGAAATCCCACCAGTACTGTTACGCATAACTCAAAAGAGTTTGTTTCACCTATTTACAGGAGAAAAGCTCACAGGATTAACACATTTGGAAATGATGTGAAAATGCAGAATGGATTTAAGATGTTTTAAGAACTCTAAGTATTGAATGCTGTAGGATACGAAATTATGAGCTTTTTTCCCATTTGGAGGAAGACCATACAACATATTGAATGCAGGCATTGGGTTATTTTATACTGGATTTCAGAGGGTACTACTTCATTTTCTAGTAGAGAAACTTATTATTAACACTGTATAAGGCAATTCCAGCAAGCT
The DNA here is from genome assembly GCA_013398155.1 of Pedionomus torquatus. Lineage (NCBI taxonomy): Eukaryota > Metazoa > Chordata > Aves > Charadriiformes > Pedionomidae > Pedionomus > Pedionomus torquatus. The sequence continues at coordinate 393,367 of VZRU01007625.1, forward strand.
TGAGAATTGGATAATGGGCCAAAATTAAATCTCTATGTTCGCATATAACCACACACTGACAACATTCAGGTCTGAATAGTTTAATAATCTTTACTTCTTATAGTGGGCCAAGTTCAGATTCAGAAAACCCTTTTCTGCAGATGCAAACTTTCAAGCTAAGATCTACAGTGAAAGGTTTGGGTTTCTTTTAATATATCATCCCTATTGGGTTTCTTACAAGTCATCTGCAAGAAACCCAAGTTCACTGTTATTAATAAAGAGGTTTTGAGAAAGTATTACCAGGCAACAATCATTATTGAAGCGTGCTGGACCACTGAAGTACAGGGCTGCAGCAACAGAAGCTTGTTACAGAAAACCGCAGTGGTAATCAGGCTAGCACAGTAGTTTGGTAGGGAATGCTCTTAAATCAATGATGTAGCTACATATAAAATTTAAAGGAAAAAAAAATGGATTATTGGTATTTTTATTGTTGATATGCAACCTGTTTTATGCCCTGCATATTTTCATCCTGTAATCCTTTACTTGACCAGGTCCCAGGTCAGTAAATCCCTCAAAACAGTCATTCACCACACCAGTAGTAAGTTACTAGCAAGAATGGTCCTTATTTAATCCTGGGTGCAAATTAAAACATCTCACTTCTGATCCAGAGAAAAGCATCCTAATTACAGAAGGTCAACCAGATGACCAACCCAGCTCTCCGTAGGTAATTCAAATGGAGAAACCGGGAGAAAAGAGGTACTAAGCAGCCAACCTACATTGCTCCTTTGTTTACTGCAACCTAGAGAAACAGAGATGACTGGACTGAACCTTTGGGTTTTGTTATCTATTCTCTAGGAAGAATGTTTTCATGGGTCAAAATCTCTCTGGACAAGGTTCATTCAACTGATACTCATCAGCAAGGGCCTCCGTAAGCCATAGGGTATCTTAAAACCTAAAGGGATGATTAGCATATTCTGAAAGGCTAAGCCATCAGGAAATGTTTTTGGCATACGTCACTCAAGTTTCCCAAATTATCCAGACTGATCCTAGTTCTGAAAATCAGACATTTAAGAGAGCAAGGAAAAAATGCACACCCTTTTCAGAGTTGGGTTAATTTCAGAAGGCAAAGATATTGCTGTTGCTGGTTGATTTTGGCAAAAATGCTTTGACTTTCTAGCTCAAACTCCTTGTAATTTGTTCAATTCTAATCAAACATAAGATCTATGAATTTGAGCATAGAGTCATCCAAGCCCGGAGAAAAGTGCTTGGACTGCTGCAACTGAGCAAGCTCACCTAAACTTTCTTAGATGCAAAAAATATGTTTTTCCAGTGTTTTTTCAAATTCCCGTAAAATTAACTGTCTTATTTTTCAATTTTGATTTCCCATGAACAAAACACCAGCTACTTACACTGTATAAAATACTGCAGTCCATTTCAAGCACTGCACACGTGAAGTAATGATTCAGCCAAAATGGAGTCTGTGGCAAAATAATGGAGAAAAATATTTTCAAGAATCTCTGGTCAGCATATTTGCTTTTTACTACCTTTTCAAACCCTCATATCCTTAAGTTGATTCTAAGTGAACTGTGTGCAGAGATATGTTTAAATTTAATGAAGTAACCTCTTACGGATGGTGAAGTGACTTCCTAATTACATTTTATGTTCTCATGGCTCTTGAGTTTTTCATTTTCCACAAATGGAACAGATTTATATGAGTTCACATGACAGCTCTAGCTTGAAGAGAAGTGACCATGGCTGCCAGAGAGTCTACTTCACCTTTAGATACATTGGTGAGGTAGTACTGTATGTTTAATAGAATTAGGTGTAAAGTGATGGTTCTTTTTTCACTGTTTATTGCTAAGCCAACTTGCTATAAAACATTGATCTTTCAGATACAGGAGACACATGACTCCCATGCCACTAGGTCCAGTAGGCTTAACCTGCTGAACCCAAAGTGCTAAAAGGACTTAAAAAGTAATCATTAGGAGATTTTTGCAAGCAGCTGGTAAAACAAGACTTCTAGGCAGTCAGGGTGCTTTAATTTATTTCTTAATCCTGCCAAATCAGCAGAAAAGTATTTTAACTTAGTTCCACTTGGCACACAAAAGGTAGGATTCAATAGGACAGCACAAGAGAAATCATCTGTGCAGGTGGAAAACGATAAACTCTGTGCAGTGATGGCTATCAGCTCTGAAGTCCACACTTTCAATGTTGCTCTGGAAGAAGAAAAAAAAAAAAGCAGGAGAAATACTATAACTCATTTTGGCTCAACCCTGCTAGAAACCAACTATCACATTTTTTTTCAAAACACCAGCAATATTCTGCTCAGCCTTTCCAGCCTCTATTAAATCCAGCACATTGTACTGAAACAAAAGAGATCAGGGAACTTCCCCTTCTTTCCTCCCTATCCAACTCGGAGCTCATTTGTCAGCAAGAGTTATTGCCCTAACAAGCAACTTACAAGTCTCCCATTTTAAGTTCACTTTTCACATTAAGGGAAAACATCACAATGAGCAGCCTTTACAACCAGGTTTCCCATTGTTTAAGCTTGACCCTGCCAGTGTTTGCACACAAGATGTCAGGGTGCGTTGGTTTGACCCTGGATGGACGTCAGGCACTCAAAAAACTGCTCTGTCCCGTCTCTTCAGCTGCATGGGGGAGAGAAAACATAATGAAAGGTTTGTGGGTCAAGATAGGGACAGGGAGAGATCACTCAGAAATTACCATCACGGGTAAAACAGACTCAGCTTAGGGAAATGAATTTAATTTATCGCTAATTAGAAGTCAGAGCAGGGTAATGGAAAATTAAAAACTCTTTAAAAATTAAAACCTTCTTCTTCTGGGACTCAACTGCACTCCTGAATTCCCTACCTCCTCCCCATCAGTGGTGCAGGGGGATGAGGAATGGGTGCTGTGGTCAGTCCATCACATGCTGCCTCTGCTGCTTCTACATCCTCAGGGTGCGGACTCCTCATGCTTTTCCCCTGCTCCATCATGGGCCCCTCCCACAGGAGACAGTTCTCCACAAACTTCTCCAATGTGACTCCTTCTCATAGGCTGCAGCTGTTGACAAACTACTCCAGCATGGGTCCCTTCCATGGGGTGCAGCCCTTCAGGAACAGACTACTCCAGCACGCATCCCCCACAGAGACACAAGTACTGCCAGAAAACCTGCTCCAATGTGAGATTCTCTTTCCACAGGTCCTGCCAGCAGCCTGCTCCAGCACAAGCTTCCCATGGGGTCACAGCCTCCATTGGACATCCATCTGCTCTGGCACCGAGTCCTCCCTGGGCTGCTGGTGCATGCCATTAACCTCCATGGGCTGCAGCTGGGGAACCTGATATCCGGAGAACCTCCTCTCCCTCTTTCTTCATTGACCTTGATGTCTGCAGAGTTGTTGCTCTCACATTGTCTCACTCCTCTCTTCTAGCTGCTACCATGCAGTATTTTTACCCATCTTAAATATGTTATCACAGATGTGCTACCAACATCACTGATGAGCTCAGCCTTGGCCCACATGGGTCTGTCCTGAAGCCTGTTGGCATTGCCTGTATTGGATGTGAAGGAAACTTCTAGCAGCTTCTCACAGAAGCCATCTCTATAGCCCTCCCCACTACGAAGACCTTGCCATGAAAACCCAATGCACAGAGTAAATTATAAGGACTGTACCTTTGAAGGCAAACAAAAACTACCATCCATAGCAATCAAATTAATTATTTTTTCTAGGTTGCTACTTTCTTTACATAGTTTTTGGACACTGAAATACATCATGATCCTGGTTCCTTGTCAATTCATCTCTAAATGAACAGTGAAATCTGTGGTGCTCATTAACTGTAGGCTACAGTGATTGCTGCACAAATACATGACACACATTATTTTCATGATCTCATTTAGATGATCTGTTTAATTGAATGCAATCTACAGACTTGATCTCTTGCCATGTAGCACACACAGGAAATCCCGCAACAACATCCAAAGACTGCATTGGACTGAAAGTGAAAACCCTTGGTTTAACTTGCTGCCAAATCTTTTAAAGAAGCAGAAACTCACAAAAAGAAAACCTTTTAGTGCTCTTGAGATCATAACGTGCAGCTCTGGCTGACTGGACTGATATTAACTGACCTGAAATTTGAATTAATTCTCATGAACTAAATGAACTATTGATTGATTGACTGTCATATAAAAAGAAGCTAAAAAGCAAAATGCAATAGCTTTTAAAGAAAACTTATAAGAGAAATAAGAGGGAGGACATGAGAATAAACATGTTGAAAGTATTTGCTAGAGAGGTCTTGTTATACTCCTGTATTAAAATGTTACAAAAAACCTCCAAGCTATTTGCCTTCAACATTAAAAAGCCCTGACCGAAGTGCATGTCACGCTTTTAATATCATCTTATATGAAAGCCAAACTTGGAGTGGGTAAAGAATTCATGGGTACAGGTTCATTAAGTCTCATCCATTACACTATATATTTTGTTAGTTGGCAAAAGGAGGTGTTTTTCAGTTTCAACTCCACAAAGATCTGGCAGTCAAGTCAATTCTTACCATCTCATGAGGCAAACAAGCACACTGCAAACCAATGTGGTTTTTCAGATGTTGCTGAAGGCATATTCTAACCACAGCTGATGTTACAGACTTACAGCTAGCAGTATAATTTGGCTTGTGCTATCTTTATTATCAGTGATGATGCATGAAATAAAAAGAGCTCATGGAGAGCTTGCAGAGCTTTTAGTTTGGAAAAATATCTTTTGGTTGAAAAGTGAGTAAATGTAGGAAGTATTTGGAGGGAAACAGTAAATATAGACTGTGACAAAGTGATTATTAGAGTAATTTTTTAAGGACAGAATTGGTCTTCCAGGTAGTGCCATCTACAGCTACCAAAACCAACTCATAGGGCTGCATAAACAACTTCATTTATAGATTCAAAGCCGCAAGTCACCCACAATTCAAAGTAAACTTTCCATACTTGGAAAATACATGTTGTATAAGATTATCGTGCTGGTTCTCAGAATTTCAGACAAAAATTTGCTGATGTTATCCATAGGTAGTCTCATTATCTATCAGAACAACTACCTGTTTAGTAAGGACCACATACAAACAAAACCCAGAGAAACTGATATAGCAGTCCATCGTAAAAGGGAATACAAAAGGCTATAAATTAATTTACATGTAGAATTTCTGAATTCTAAGCAGAAATACACTTGCTCAAAATAACATACTTTTTAACAGTACATTCTTACAGTTCAGTTTGCTTTTTTTCATTGTATAGCAAGGAACTAATGCAGAGTTGCTATCTTCTGTTCTACTATAAGCCATTAATTTTGGAGTGTATTTCTGCAGAAGCTACTCTGGCACATTTTTGTCAATACATTATTTCCATTGTGAAATGGAAAGAGTGGAGCTTCAAACGTGAGCCACTTCAGAAACAGAGCTTTTGTTTTTAAGCACTGCTTTCTAAAAAACTAGTTTCCTTCCCAGCACTGAGCATGAACCTGGGCTTTTGCTCCCCTCTCCACTCAGAAGGACTGTGATCCCAGGCTCAGAGGCAAATAATCTGCTGCCCTTCAGCTGCCCATTCAGGTTCAGCCTGGTTAAAGCTTGAACTGGTGCCTGCTAAACCTCTAGAAAAGAAGGAAAATAAACTCAGCAGCAGCTGTCTCATGTGGTACTTGTGGGTTTGTTTCATATTTACCTCAGGCTTGTGTCCTGAGACTGGACATTTTCAGATGTTTTCAGGGACAGTGAAACTGCAGCATGGACTGTGAATGCTGCAGCAGTTAGTCAGATCAGCTCCATTCTTCAAATTTCTGTAATGTTCTATATTCTAACATCTGAAAATGGCTTTTCATTGATCAAGTGCAGTGTGTCTGTTTTTCTCTGACAAAGAAAGAACAGAAAGGAAAAGCTGGAGCTGCTGAGTGATTCAATAGCAACCTGACCTGAGGGATGCAAGAAAAACAGCGAAGATGGCAAAAGACTAATCCTGGTTTTGTTACACAAAAAGGATATAAGAACTTAAATTTTGCATTACTAAATTATTATAAATTATTTAATTATAGTATGCACTAAATCATATACCTTAACAATTAACATTACAACTGAAAATTGTTAGCATAAAAATTGTCTTTAAAACAAGTGTCCATATCTCTGTAGGCACATATGTACAATCTATATATCCTAACACATACTGTAATATGGAGACTGTATTTTGCGGTTAGGACTATAAATTGTTCACTTAGAAGTACTGGAAGTAGGGAGAGAAACTAGGGATAGAGTACTGAACGTTTAGGACTCCAGGATTGATACCCTCTAAACCATACCTGATCGATGCTCCCAGGTCAGTGCACATAATTTATATGGAGTACTTTTTATGAGATGGGAAATTCCTCAAGAATGTGAGAAAGTGAGGTAGTTATCAGGCTGGACCAGAATTCTTGCATAGAGAAATTAAATTAACTCAGCAAAACTTGACTACCTCCTTTGCAACTGCAGCTACACAGTCACAATGACTGCACATGACTTTGTGAGAAGGAAAATTAAATTGAAGCTTCGCATCAATAAAGTGGAGTTCAATGGCAAAGGAAGCCTCGGGCAATGAATGTCTTAGAATGAAAAGGATTACTTATTAAAAAAGTTTCTAAATTGTTTCTGTTAGCACTACATATGATTTTCAGAAAGTACAGCAGAAATTTTGGCTACAAAAACGAAACATGAAACTCCGCCTGCCTGCCAGTTTTAATCAAATATAGAGCTCAGCCTGAACCTACGCAAGGCTGAGATGGTGCTGTTGGAAGTGAAGTTGGCTGTCTCCCATTAAAGGCCTGCAAGCTTTTTTTATTTTTTTTTTAACGTTCAGGTTGTGTGAAGCCTTGGAGTCTTATCTGACTCCTTACTGCGTCTGGATGACTGGGCAGCATCCCAAAAATACCTTCTCACATCTTTAGCTTTATGGGAAGTTTCATCCTTTCCTCCCGCTGAGGCCACAATATCCTCTGCATTTGTTACCTGACGGCTGTGTTATTACAGCCTCCTGTTCCTGAAGCCGAATGTAAGACAATGTGCTGGCTCCAGATGCGGCAGAAGGAGGCCTTCTGCTTTGTGCCTGCCTTAGATCACTGTAATCACTTCAGGCCAGCGCTCAGGTCCCTCTTTCAGCTCCAGGTAATTCCTGATGCCATTTTACAGCCGTTGGTGCATGAAGCCCTGCTGCAGTTGCAAACCACTGAGGCTCAGAACAAAGCTTTTGGAACCACGGGACAAAACATTTTTTTATAAAGGCATTGGAAAAATCTTTCCTTGAACATAAACTGAATACAGCCTCTGACCATCTTCACAAAACAAAGGAAATCTTCCTCCTGAAGAATGCTTTCCATCAGAAGCACTGCTTGCTTCAAGTTTAAAACTGTTTCATCTGCCTTCTCAAAAAGCCACCAAGCACAAACCAAATTTCCACCCCAAAAAAATGCTGAAATGAAAATACTGCAGAGAATCAGTAGCTCTTTCACTAGATCTGGAGACCCATATGCAGGCTATATGATGAAGGCCAGAACTCACCAGCTTCAGGCCATGGTTCAAAGATAGAAGGTCAACCTTCAATTTCTAGCTCCTAACACCAAAGACAGCTGACACGAATCACTGGGCTGGTGCAAACTCTCTTGACCAATACAATTTCTGATGGTTTATCTTTGCAGCCTTAAGCTTAATCAGGTACCAACTTTCACCACACTGCTAGCATAAAACTATCAGGAGAGCACACAGCCAGAGTAAACTCTGCATCACATGCTTTGCCAAATTTGACAGAAAAGTGAACTTGTGCCCAGGCCCTGAGCTAAGGCCAAATTTCACTGCTAGATAACAGCAGTGTGCACAGTTTCAACAGTAATGTTTGTGGAACTAATGCTTACTTTGCAATATTTTATTTTTTTCATCTTATTTTAAGTACCGCTTAGTTCTAATCTTGCTGTTGCTACTGCCTAAGGGTTTTGCCCTGTACACATCAAATAACAGAGCCCTCGCCAACCTTATGAAGGTTTATACATACAAACATACATATATATGTATGTATATTGCACCCTATCAATTAGGGAGCAGAGTTTATGCATGATCAACTAAAGAGGCCAGCATATTCTTCACTCAGTATCACCTGGAAACTTTTACTATGGAGTCACAGATCAAACCAAATACATTTCTTTGACAAAGCAGATCAAACAGAATTTAGAGGCTGCTGCCATTTCTAACCCAAGGTCTTGTCCACCTGTTGTTAATCTTCATGCTTCTTTAAGACTTTTTCTTGAGCCAACTCCTTCATTTTTCCTGGTAGACTTTTTCTCTGTAACCCCCTGACCTGGGGGCAGATGGTGGTCTTCCCCTGTAGCACCAGCACTTTGGGGCAAGGTTCCAAGAGGAACATGTGCTGTGGGTCTCCACATGCTGTGGGCAGGTGAGGGTACCCCAGGCCTCATCCCAGAGCAGGCTGTGCAGAAAAGGCTAACTGCACAGGCTTAGCTTTGAAAATTGCCCATAATAATGCTTAATGACTGGAAAAAAAGTATGAGAACTTCAGGCAACAATCTGTGCTCAAAGACATTTGCAGGTATTTAAACAACACATCCTTTAAATATGAGTCTTCAAAAGAAAGAGTAAAGGTGAAGCATGACAGTATGCATCCCTCTCAGTTCAAATTTTGTAAGAACAGCACAGAATATCTCCTAAGAATATCTATCAATCAGTCGCTGATGTGATTGCCGTATATCCCTGTCCTTGATAATCCTTCTGAGGCACTGTGATTCAAGGTAACAAATTAGCTAAGCATTTGAAGTCTTCAACTGATCCAAGTTCCAGGAGGGTGGTTATTTTTATCATTGTTAAATTTCCTATGGTACCACTTCTCTGTAGTTGACTAGAACTGGCCTTACAGTAATGCCTGAAAAATGTGTAGAAGTGAGCAGTACTCTGTTCAGTCTGCCAGACAGCCAGAAATCCTGAAAAAAACATCAAAAAGATATCTGCAAATTTGTCCCAGAAAAGAAAAAAATCAGGTAGAAAACCAGGAAATATCTGTGGAAAAAAAAGACATATGGGAGCTCTAGTTCTGTAATCTTCCATTAGAAGAATTCTGGTCAAAGAATTCTACTTGCAGGGTGGAGTTTTATCAATTTCTTAAAAGAATTCAATGATGTGTGAAACCTGGACTGGTCCCACCTAGTCCTTCTCACCTAAAAGCCACTCAAAGAGCAGACTCTCCCTATATAAGTACATAAAAAAAGATGGGTTGTAGAAACAAGAATAGCGTATATTCATTTGGACTTGTGAATTCTCTGTGCGGAGATACAGTATGCAAACAGACGTGAAAATTTCTATGAGTTTCTTAATCAAAAATATAGGTAAAGGACACTCATACTTTATGGGTCAATTCACACTGCTCCTAAAAAAAAAAAAACAATGTAAATGATTTGTTTCAAAATATTCACTTCAACAGACAAAATACGGGTTTAACTTTCAAGATCTAAATGATTATTTTAATACAGCTGTCTAGCAGAGCTGAGGTTAGCTTAACAAAGGGGCTAGCTGAAGACACAACTCTTGCTCATCTTCCAAAATACTGAAATAAATCAAATAATTGACAGAGCAGACTGCAAAATTGGCCATTTTCCACTACTGACATTTTCAGCTGAGAGGTTTATAAAGCTTTTTCCTTAGTTGCTGATCAATAATGTCATTTTTAATGAAGTACAGTAGACTTACACATTATAAAATACTTCTAGCAGATATACCAGGAGGCAGAACAGGTTATAGAGAAAGACAAATAGAAAAATTTTGTTTATTGAGCTCAAATTACGCTGGTTGCTCAGTATTTCTTAGTCTCATAGGTTCTTCTTCATCCTTTCTGCAGAGAGAGTCCAGAACCCTTCAAGAAGTAATTCAAAAGTAACATTTTTCTTTACCTCTACCTGGCAAATTTTCAGAGAGATACATTTACTGGATGGAAACTTCCTGCCTGGACTGGCTGTCCGTTACTATGAGTAATGAGCAATCCATCCATCATTAGGGTTAGTAAGTTTTCCATTTCATCCTCTTCCCTCTTTAAGTGCATGATTTAATTCACAGCACATAAACATTTATGCAGAAACCTTGTAAAAGCAAAGCCATGCCCAGTATTATGGTCATATTTGAAACTAGTATAGGCAGGTGGAGAAACTCACTTTAAAACAAACTCTTGTCTGTGTTTGTTCACAATATCTAATCTTTGTATTCTGTGTCTGTGCCTAATTTACATTAATCTCCTTTTCTTTTTTTTCCCTTCACACATACAGATTTCACACTTGGCACTGCTTGGAGCTAGAGCTGCTACATACTTTAGCAGAAATTTCTTCATGGGACAAATATGAGCTCTGGGAGAGTTTGCTTTATAGGCCTAAAACTTGGTATCTCCCACCTTCAGTTCCCTGTCCTCCTGCAGACTCCTTCCTACCTTTGCCTGCATCACTCTGGGGATGCTGAGCTGCGAGAGCCAGGTGGGTGTATGGGGAAGAGGTGGCCCATCATATTTGAATATCCAATCTTCATCTCAGTGCAAAAGCATCTGTCTTCCTGTTGCAGAATGCCTGAAGTATTTCTATCTTTCTCTTTTCAATGAAGTCTTGGCGTTTCCCCTTGCTCCTTAGAGCTGAGGTATCTCACTGGGGGATGAATCTAAGACCGTCCGAATGCTGGGGCACACATGAAGGGCTTCAGATGGCAACACTGCAATGATCATGAGGCCAGGTGCTTGCCCTTCCTCTGACAGGAAAAGCAACAAATTTTACAGTTCAGAAGAGAGGAGCCCTTCTCACACCTTTGAGACATGGCAGGAAATCCCTTCTAGTCAATGTGAGCTTTCAGCCATATTTTCTGGGTAGTTCTTTTCCTCCTTGAAAGTTAGTGACCTCATGCTGCAGTCAGTGCACTTGGGGCAGAGGTGGTCAGTCTTGCTTTGCAGTTCTAGCAGCTGAGGAGATTTAATAAACTTTTAGTTCAGATTTAATAAACTTTAATTCAGCCTGCATTTATACATGTGGTTGTCCTCAGTGAACCCCTATTGCTCTCTGCCAGCCCCTAAGAAATCAACCCTTTTTCCCCCATAAGTAAATTCTGGTTTTCATTCCACAAAATCTACCCACAAAATGGACTGCTATCTTGGTGCAAGTAGAGGTTAGTGGCAGCAAGAGCCCTGAACCGAAGGCAGAGCTGCAAAGCAGAACAGTTATTCAGTGAATACTCACTGAGCCAAGAATGCTTTAAACCCTCCTCCTCTATCACCCTTCCTTAAAAATGAGATTATTAATGAGTCACACTTACATTCATATTCCTCAGAGCTCTGCTTTAGAGAGAAACAATAGCCAGGTCTCCCTCTCCTTCCTCCTGGGTGGGCAAGCAGCACAATGCTAAAGCATTATCACATCAACTGCTGGGCTAAGAAGCTTGACCCAAAGCCCTGTGCCAGTGAATTATTTTCCCCTGACATATGGCTTAAGGCTGAAGGATTTGAACACTTAATTGGTGCGTTTTCCGCAAGGCTTTAAAGGCTTGGCAAGGTGAGATTCCTGCTAATCAGCGATACAGCTGGGAAACAGCTCCTGCTGTGCATCATCAGCAGCCTCCACCTACAAGAATTTATTGATCTCCTGGAGCTCAAGGGACTTGTATTATCTGAAAGTGTTAAAATAATTTCTAAGTGAAGTTGTCCAAAGATTGTGTTTCAAACATAATTTGTATTCACTGAGACATGTAACAGCCTAGATGCGTGAATATGCACAAAAAAGAACACTATGACTTTTTCTCTCTCATTATTGTGGTGGAGCTGTTCTTTGTTAACCAGGAAAACCAAGCATTCTCCCTGTAACATTTGCCTTTCCCCACAAGAGTCACCTCAGCCCTTCTCTAGATGTGGGCATGGATAAAGCTAAAACTAACGTCTTTACAGCACTTTTTTTTTTTTTTTTTTTTT
>VZRU01007625.1:409616-500248 GCA_013398155.1 Pedionomus torquatus
TTTTTTTTTTTTTTTTTTAAATAACATGCAACTGCTGAGATAATACAATGCAGGATGTGTTGTGGAAACCTAGACAGATCAGACACTGGATATACAGTATTTGTTTTCTGAGTCTCTGCCCACACAGAGTTTTCTCGCAGCTACTAAACAAAGGTCCTGGGAAGACAGAATTCTCAACCAACCGCATTTTGTTCGGGAAAAATGTGATTCTTTAAAAGGGTTTCTCTATTTTGTTGTTCTTTAAGCAATCCAATCCAATCCTTTAAAGTGACACTTCAATAAAATATGCTCAAAAGGGATAACATCTTTTAAATCTCTTTTATCCTGTAAAACAAAGAGCTCTGCCCATCGCAGTGGGAGACGCACACATGTCGTCTGGCTGTGTCTGACTGTCACATATCACACAAGGATGAGATGGGCTTCTGGAACAGCCCCAAATGTTGATATTGTAACAGCTCTAGTTTTCACATCCTTGGCTGATTTTGTCATTTGTTCTTGATTATACAGCTAGCAAGCGTAGGTAGCTGCTATAGCATGAATCATAAACTTTGTGTTTCTACACTGCATATACTCTCAAACAGAGAATCCAACCCTCTGTTTTGACTTCAAAATAAAGTGTGTGATATAATTTCCTTGCACTTGGGGATAATCAGTCCCTCCTTTTCGCATACTGCAAAATTCAGTTTTCTATTAGTCTAACCACTGACACCAGTGGTTACAACAGAAATAAACAAAAGTAACAAAATGAGCAGGAGATGAACAAGATTCTATGGAGTTATATTGTAAAGGGTCCTCCCTAAGGGGGTCTGTTTCTCCCCTGATGATCTTTTTTTTCTGCTGTTATGGAACTTGCAGGTGAAAGGTATTTTCCAGAACAGCCCACCTCAACAGGAGGAGGACTCAGGACAATCCTGAGTCTTTACTTCACTCTCAGATATGGGTCATAGCACTCATAGCATGTTTTACCATAACCATAGATCTCTGGAATAATTTACGTAAATTAGAATTAGGATTAAAAAGTAACATCTCGATTATGTAAAAAGCACGCTGCCATTTCAATCCACCTACACAGTTAATTGAGTTGTACATAAAGGTATCTGGGGATCATTGCAGCAGAAATCAGCTTGTTTAGTTCTTGAAAGGAAAAATTTCTTTAGAAGAAAAAAATTAAGAACTGGTGTTATTTGAAGCATTGGCAAAAAAGCCCCACAAAAACTTCAACTGCAAATAATGCATCAGGGTTATATGCCTCTGTGTTTTACTTCGGGCAGTTACTGATTAGGGAAGATCTTGTGGTAAAGGAGTGAGGAGGACTCAGGCATTTGGACCGTCTTATGTTCTCCCTGCAATGACTTTCAGCTTCGCTAGGACACCCTGAGGCCCTGTATTTGCCAGAGATCACTCAGAGCAAGCACTGTAACTCACAGGTCACACTCGCAGTATGCTGATAAAATTCCTCCTGGTTTTTGGCCCCTGTATCTATCCCCATCAGTTTAACTCTCCTTTTCTTCTCACAGGAGTGATGTGAGGCTACATGCGGTGATGTGTGCATTAATTTATCATGCAAACACAATAAAAAATAAACAAACACAGGCGGCCTTGAAAATAAGGCAAAAATAAAATATCCCAAATACATCAATCTAAAACTGAACTTGGGAGTCAATACCTCCAGTGTTTGATTCTTATTTCCCCTCTGACTGTTAATATGCAGATGACTTGCAAAATATCTATACCCTAATATTTCAATTTGCTGAGCAAAATCACAGTTAACATCAAAAAGGAAGACGCTGAAAGTTTTTTTTTAGTTTTTTTTTCTTTTTAATCCACTCAAAAGTTTCTCCTAATAGGCCTTTTTTTTTAATACTGAGTAGAAATGATACTCAACAGGCAGATTAATCCGATGTCACTCTGAGTTAAAGCACAGAATTTTGCCTAAAGAGAAAAGATAAAACCAGCACTGTACCTATGCCCAATTTTCTATGCCCTTTTGGTTTATTTCAAAGAGAAAATAAGGGAGTTACTCGTATCTGTTTTTCAAGTGGACTGTTGACAGGGCAGTTCTGCTTTACCCTGCTTCTTTTCTAGCTTATGCATTTATCTCTTTGGCATCCCGAGGCATGTTGTCTCTCTTTGTTCAGATAAGAATAATCCTCTGATTCTCCTTCCCTTCCCAGCAGTATTCACACGGAGGCTGGTCTAAATTGACATCCATATGGCATTCACCCTATTGAATGGTGGGTGCTAGAAGCAGTGTGGGGCTGTGGGAGGACAGATCAGCTGGATGACCCTTGGGGCAACCAGGCTGACTCTTACCCCCGGAACTGCCAACTGTTGTCATAGCACAGTGTAATCACATTTGATAACATCACCCTTTAGACCTTTTCTGTTGGGCATACTAAGCAGTTTACAACTTCTCCTGGGACATAATCCTCCAGAGAGCACAAATGTACATTTTAACCTGATTTCCAGGCAAAAATCTGACCTGGCTCATGCAACCTTTGGTCAGGTGGAGGGAGACTTCATAAATAAAAGAAGAATCTGGAAGAAAAAATGATTGGCGTGGAAAGCCAGCTGTACATTTAAAAGCTGCTGGCATCTGCACTTTCACCTGTGCAGACAGACCCCATCTGTAGGGGTCAGTCCTCCCCTGCTGGAGGGATGGGTTTGTAGGAAAAGGACAACATGACCAGCTCTGATTCCCTCTCTAGATTACCTGACTTGCTGTCTGATATATTGTTCTCCTTGAGTGCTTTGTGGAATTCCAATCAGTATGGGAAGCTCTATTAATATATCTTGAATTCCACCCTGATTGGAGTTGAACAGACTCCAGCAGTTCCAATTCAATGTATTCTTTAGCAAGCCAAAGATTATTTTCTTGCCACTCTCCTGGCAGCAGGACTTTTATCAGGGAGCTAGAACAGTGAATTTGAATCTACAAGAGTTCCTGTATATGTTCCTATATTGGAGGATAGAATATTTTTGAAACTTGTATGAAATTCAACTCAAATGGAAAAAGCAGGAGAAATCTGAGGAAAAAACCTTTTAAAAATATCCATGTCCTAGGTATATTACGATACTCTTATTCAGAAGATCCTAAAATAGAAAATACACCAGCAATTTGTCTACTGCTATTTCCCAGCTTATGAGAAAGCCTATAACACTTTTTTCTACTGCCTTGCAAATTCTAAGAAGAATTTCCACTGTTTAATGACATTGTTAAACCAAAATCAATTGCAGCATAGTGCTAGAATTGCCTACGAGCTATTACTGTTTCCATGATCAATTTCAACATTCTGCTTATAAACATTTCATTTTAAAAGATGTTGAATAACATAAAGAAGTAAGTTTTTATTCCATAATTTGTGAAAAAGGGCAGAGGAACTTGTACAAGAGGACAGAGAAAATGCTCAATAACAAATTGCTGTACATCTGAGATCCTAAACTACCTTTTTACATGGAAAATAATTCTGTGCAACATTTCAGCTGTCTATTTTTTGAGAAACAGACAAATAAAGAGAACTTGTTTGCAAAATCAGCAGTCAAAACTTGATTTTGACATCCAGAGTTTTGAGCTCTTTTAACACTGGAATATCTAAGGTAAGATTACGGGTAGACCAAACAAAGTTCTGATCTTCAAAGTTAAAATTAATGGGATCACTGTTACACTTACGATTTATCAACTGGCAAATACCTGAAGGGCTGGGATAAAAACAAACAAACAAACAAACAACCTGCAATGCAACAAACAACAAATCCCTCAAACCACTTCTTGTAGTTAACAGTGCGAAGAAATATTTTACGACTTCCTTGTTGCTGTGCAGTTCAGTTTTATGGTATCTGCACCCAGTGGAGTTTTCTTTACATACCTCTACAGCTGATCAGATTGTGCACTGCAGAGACTTCTGCTCACAAATATAACCATCCTAAAACCTTCTCTTTTTTCTCTCCTTCATTCGGCTGCTAGTTTATAAACAATCCTGATTACTCCTTCCCTTCATTTCTCCCTAACAGCTGTTACCCCATAGTTACTGCTACTCATCTGCAGCATTCGAGAAAGCTGCTGGTTTATGGCACTGGCACCTGAATCTTGCCTCTCTGTTCCCTCCATGCACCAAACTCTGGCAGAAAAGGAGGAAGAAGGAGATAGCTAGCTGAAGGACAAACTGAGGGAATGAGAAGGACAACAGCTGAATGAAGAGATAAGCTGCATATGGGAAGCGTACAAGGCCATGATTCGGGGACCAGACATGAGAGTGAAGGTGCCTGACAGGGAGACTGACATGGGTTAAAACCACCTCTTCTTCTCCGTGCTTTGGTATGATTTCAAGATGGTATGCAAAGGGGATCCATCTCAATATATTTAGAACGTGCAGACCCAGGCTCTTATTTTCTACTCTGGAGAGGAAACTGTACTGCCACATCACTATTTCTGGCTGAGAGTGCCTTTAAGAAACTTCCTTTAAGATTCGATACACTTCAAACAAGATTACCCCAAAAACCGTCTAAGGAATTTTTGCTCAGCAAAGCAGAGCTTTAACTCCCTGTTGTATCAAGATGTGCAACATTTTGGTGGTTTCATATAAGAAAATAATGTCTTTACCAGTCAGGGAAGTTCCTCTCTTGTCAGTTGTCGTGGTTTCAGCCAAATTCACCAAAACCTGATTGACAGATGTCCCCCTCTCCCCCCTTTGGGTAAAAGAGAGGAGAGGAAAAAATGAAAGAGATTCAAGAGTTTAAAAAAAAAACTAAACTACTTTAATGAAAAATATAATTAATATAATAAAAAGGAAATTTAGGAAAANGGGCATGATGCAGATGGGATGGAATACCCCTGTTGGTCAGTTTTGGGTCACCTGTCCTGTCCGCTCCTCCTTACAGGTGGGACCCCTTTACGCTTTTCTGTTTCCGACCCTCCAACGGGCAAATGATGAAAATTCCCTGACCTTGGTTGTTCTAGCAATAAGTATAAGCAAGGGCCTCTCTGCATACCATCCCTTGGGATAATCAGGTCTTATCACTGCAAGATGAAACAGTTTGGAACAATGTGCTGTTAATTTCAGAGTTTAGTTAGTTAGAAGAGGCCTAGCTAAGAAAGTAAAACTGTAAAACAGAAAATTGGTTTGTTTTACCTCAAACCAGGACATCAATGCTTAGGCTTCTCAACAGAAGTTTCCTACAAGAAGATAGGTGAGCATCCTTGTCAAACAATTATCTCAGTTCCTTCAATTATTATCCTCAAGTCCTGCAGGACATCTTACAATAAGGTACATTGTGCTCACTATGTTATTTTCTGCTGAGAAGTTCCTTCTTGAGCCCTCCTCAATTTATTCCCCCCAATGACTTGGGGGAACATAATAAGGGAGTGACTGACACCTTCTGGACTACGTAACCCTTGGTGTGCTGCGGTACAGACTTTTGGGGAATGTGATAGAGTGAGATTTCAAGTTGCAAACGACATAAGGCCCCAGTCAAGTCCATTCTCATGGCTGAAACTCGTTGATTACAGAAGGGGATAAGGCTATCATCACCACAAAGGCGTGCAAGTTCATTCTGTGCACTGCGATACTGGATTATGATCAGTGACTATCAGGCTAACTGCGGTGGGTTGCACATCGTACGGGGGCCACTAGCTACAGCTTTGGCAAAACAGTTTAAATCTGAGAGTCCTGTTGCCTTACTCCTTCCAGACAAGGCTGATTAAATAATCTGAAGATGTCTGCGGGCATGACAACATTGTGGAGGTCTTCAATATCAGCATGACATTCCACACAACGCATCTCTATTTCAAAAGTTAATTGAAATCCCCATGGGTAAAGGAAGCTTATGTAACATTTGCTTCACTTCTGACTCACTGTGGGATACAGTGATGACTCCTGGCTCACCGTGATGGATAGGCTTAGAACAGCAGTGGTTGACATTTTCTACATCTTGGCCCTTTAATATGTTTTATGTTTGCACAGTTGCAATGAACATTCTCCACTGCCTTTAATCCTGGCTGATAAATGAAGCATGAGTCTCCCTCTAACCTTGGATACTCTCACAGCTAATGCTTGCTTGATATGATCTGCATTTTTCCATGGACTCTGCTGGAAACTGTCCAATTAGCTCTCTGCAGCTATGGAAGGAGCATTGCCATTGACTGCTTAATGCTTTTCTTAAAAATTATTAGGCATGTCTGCTTTATCGCCATACAATAGTCATAAATAAAATTTAACCAGTTTCCCAGGTTGTATAATGTCTAAACAAAAAGCTCAAGAATTGAGTTGGAGATCCTACAGCAAAAGGCAACAGAAAATCCTTGGACAAATAAGGATTCTGTCTCACTGCCTGCAAACTGATTTAATTCTAAAGCCACACAGTCAATCTCTGGGTCTCAGTTAAGTATTTATACATGGAAAAGCAGTCTAATTCTGATGTCATATCTGGATTGAGATGAGCGTGAAAAAGAAAATGATAATCCTAGGAAAAATTCATCCTCCTTTCTTTCTCACATGTCAAAGTTATACTTGAGCAGCACTTGTGATATATGGTTCTCCATGTATCTTTCCCCTTCTAGTTATAACCTTTCTAAAGCACACACTTTACTAATGAAAAAAAGCTGCAGATCAAAGCATGACAGTTGACACCACGAAAACAAAGAGACAAGGTTACTGGAAGAAAACCAAGAAGCAAAGCTGATGAAAACCCTTCAAGTACAGAGAGGACTGATGAAAATCAGTGTGCACTGCATGATTTGAGTAAAAATGGGATAAAATAGAAGAGAAGCAGGAAAGACTGATGAAAACCGAGGGCTGCAGACTCATAAAGAAAGCATAAGAGGCTGATGGCTCTAGACTTGAGTTTTATAACCAGAAATTCTGTAATGCATTTAGAATTTAATGGAGAAACCACTGACTGTGACATCAAACCACAAGCCAGAATGAAGTGGAAGGATACTGGGGAAAAAAAAAAAAAAGTCTCAGGGAGGTGATAAAGGTGATAATAAACCTTTTCACCATTGATCTGGGTGCATCTGAAAGCACATCACTGTACCTCTTGCTATTTTTTGAGTCTTAGAAATGGCTAAACAGCCCCAAGAATGCATAAAACTAGCTAGCAGCTAGAATGGGCTCTGATTCAGCCCATGTATCTTCAGCTTCCTTTGCTGAAGCTCCTACCAGCCCCAGAAAGGATTACTGGAAGTTATTCTCTTATATTATAACTTACTCCTCAGTAAATCTTCCACTGTGATAGCTTCCTCTGTGTAGGTAGCAATTGCATTCCCACACACTTTGGGGATGAATCTCATTAAAATTGCTAGAAAGACATTTCTTTCCTTATAAATTTCACCATGCAACTTCAGTACATGGAATTAGGATCCCAGGAATCCCAACTCTTACATCGTTGATGTAGCCACTAAAATATTGTCTTTCCCTTCACCATCTAGCACGTAAAGTGTGGGTGTGTGAGCTTTTTAATGCTACTTGAAAAAAAGCAAAAGAATTGTAACCACAGAATACTGCATTACAGTAAGGTCTTTTTAAAAACCATAAAACCCAAGAAAACAAAGCGAGGAAAATTTTTATATTGCAGCTGCCTTGAATTCTTCTGTCATGCTCAGGTACTGTCATACCATGTGCTGTTTTACTTCATAGGCATCTGCCAGTTAGCACAGCAGATGATATAAATGACATTGCAAGGAGAGTTTAAACAGATTTCTGTCTGAATGCTTGTTTCCCTTCTAAATGATGACTTAAAGAGGGAAAGAAAATTTAAAGCAGTAATTGCTAGCAACTTGGCATATTGAGAGGATTGCAGAAGAGGAAAATAAGTCTGACATCAAACCACACTGTTTATACCACAAACATCCAGCTAATAAAGGATGATTCATTTAAAATAAGAATTCCTCTCCTGTGCTGGAATTCAGTCCTGCTCCAGATTTGCCCCTCTGAAATAGTGCCCACTCACTTAGTTATACTTTTGGCATTTTTTTTTTTTTTTTAATTTTTTTTTTAACCTCAGTTTTGGTAAATTCAGAGCTATCCAGGAAGTGAAGTCAGATTCACTGAAGTGCCAGAGAAGGCAAGGACATGTTTCCAGGCTGTGGAAAATCCCATTCCCTTTACTGCCAGAAAGGATTTGACCCCCATGGTATCCGTATTCACCAGAAGGAGCACTGTCTTATGAATGAAAAACTAAATTACTCCATACCACCATGCAGGCTATAAAAACAAAAGAAAAACACTAAATCAAAACCAAACACAAATACTTGGTAATATAAAGCTATTCTTTCTCTTCTGTGTCTTCATTGCTCTGAAATTTCATTAATAATTCCTGCTAGTGAATTTTTGATGATTTTTAGAAGCAAAATGTATTACTCGCACTGACTAATTTCTGTTAAAGAAATTCTTTTTTGTTCACTACACACAGAGACATTTCTCATATTGAGGCAATTGGAAGCACAGACTCTGGAGCTTGAGGGGTTTGTTTGGATACATGGTGCAATTTTTACTTTTAACAGGAAATTTTAGTTGAATAAGAAATTGCACATTAATACCTGTAATAATATTATACATACACATATATAATATGGTAATTAATAACTGAAAATAGATTTTGGGAATTATTAATATGCAAGATTAGGACTCCTGATACGTAGGACCTGTGCTAGTAGAATTTTGTCAGCTGAATCTTCATGGGAAAATATCAGGAAAGTACAATCAGGGGAAGTAAATTTTTCCAGAACCAAAGATGACCAGTGCAGCACAAGTTTTCCGGCACTGATTCAATGCTGTTTGAATAGACTGTGGTTCAAATTACATTTATACAGTTTAGAGATGAGAATTTAGGCAAGTAAGAACACAAGTGTTATACCATTACATTTGTAAAGATCACTAATGCATTGCTGTTCTTGATGACTCTAATTTTAAAATGGAACAATTAAATCTACATTATTAATTTGCTAGTTAAACCTCTTGAGATCAATAGTTCAGGTTGCTAAATAAGTGTTCTCTGTTGAAGCTGTGCAGTTTGCCACATCAAAAGGATTTTTTTTATTATTTTTCTCTATTTGCAAAGTTAAGAATTATTTCATTGGCTCAATCTGAAATGAACTGTACTGGTCCATTGGACTTGATTATTAAGTGCTGTGTTACAGACACTACCTTTGCGAGAAAAACACTTCTGCATGACTGTTTCTTCCCCGTGACAGGCTCTGCCTCAAGACAAAATGGCAGTTCCTGCTGAAAGTTCCTTTTGCTTGAAAGCAATTCCGACACAGTAAGTGAGAGCAAGCGTGCTGTATCCACCAAAGCTGGGCTGAGTCTGAGAAACTGTAGTAAGTGGCAGCTCCTGTTTCTCACACAACATCTGCTGCAGTGGGTATTTCTCGGCGGGGATGGTTGACATGCTTGCTCAGTGTGATTCAGGAAGCGTCTTCTCCGTTTCACTGAAGGATCTCTGCTTCAAAGTGCAAACCTACTAGTCACAGGAAATAAGAACCTGAAACTTGCAGAGAAAAGGTTGTGGAGTGAACAGAGAGCTGGCAGATGTAGCTGCATGCCAGGGATGATCCCGCCAGCCCATAAATATTGATGACTCTGCAGTCTCTGAATGCAGATTATTCAGTACCCTGAAGCCTGCAGCTGCACATTCACAGCTTGCTACTCTCTGAAAGAGCATTCCTGACCTGAGAATGCATACGCCTGTCTGACAATCCCCCACTGCTCTTTTTAACTCTGCTGAAACAACTCTCCTCCTCTTCCAGAATTTATGTTTTGGCATAATAACACAAAAGGGAAAATGGAAGGCTTGTTTTGCATAACCTGTTTACCCTGTAACAGTTAGGTTGCTATAAAAACAGGTTGCTGTAACAGTCGAGATGAAACTCTTCCCTTTCTCTTTCTCCTCTATACATTTTCTTCAAATAGCTACTTTTCGTCTAAGACTATTTAATAGCAATAAGCAGAAATACCTAGAAGGCACATTGACGGTTCATTCATGGGGTGTATCACACATAACCTAAATGTATTTGGCCGACAGGTGGCAATACTATCAGCGAAGGGCCATCTTAGTTTGCTCACTTCATTTAGGCATCAATCCAGCTAAACTCTGGGACTCAAAATCCTTAAGAGAAATTCAGTCAGGATTCAGACTGGGTCCTAAGTTCAGTAAGTGAAAATTGGACCTGGCAATATGAAGAAATCTAGAAAAGTATTTCAGTCCAGACAAGGACAACCCAAGGCACTGAGGATTCAGCAGAGTACTCCAGCATCTCTGAGAAAAAGTATAGTATTAGAAGCTCAGAGAGCCCACCAGGGGTTGACTCATGTTTTAAGGATAAAAATTAAGAGGGTACTATTTTCTCTTACTCAAGTTCTGTAACAAAAATATCAATAGCTTAATATCTGCTTATCACTTAGAAAATAAATAAATTAAATTTTAGTTTATTTATTATTATATATCACATATGGATATATGTATTTATATGTGTATAATGTATTTATAGCTATATATGCATACATATGTATGCATACAAATTCTATTATCATTCTTCAGTATGTGACAATCACAAATTTATACTCGGGGCCTGATCTTACTACATTAAGGTCTTACTCTACATGTATTTTTAATGACCTAGCTGTGCTCTCAGTCTTCTGTGTTCCAACAGGGCCACGATCTCTCAATCAGCTTTTGCAAAAACTACTCGTAGGTATAACAGAGTTGCTTTAAGTGCTCTGAACCTGGCCCACATGGGAAAAAAGGCCACAGCTCAGGCTATTAAACCAAATCTATTCTGGACAACAGTGCCATATGCTTTAAATTTTCACAGAACTTCGAACATGTATAAGGGCTTTCCTGAGAAGAGATGCTTCCCTTCACTGGGATCTAGTACAGAAAGTGCAAATTAAATTAGGAGTGAAATTGGGCACAGGTGTGTAGCGTTACTGCATCTTCCAAGTATTCTTGTGCCTCAAACAACATCACAGAATTATCATTTCACTGTGGGTGTTTTTGCAGCGTGTCAGACACCACAGCTCAGCTATTCATGAAAGCAGTTTGCTGTTGAAACGCCTATTAAAAGGCTTGGACTTGCCTTTCTGTTACAGATTATGAGTAGCTTTAGAGGTTAATCAGTTAATTGTCAATTATTTTGAAATATCACTATCACCTTTGTTTTAGGCCCCATTTAAATAGACATAAAAATGTTTTATGTCTCTGCCGTTCTCAGCTCCTTCTGGAATCAAACTTCCCGTCCGGGTTCAGAACAGTCCTTTCTAAGGCAGCTGCGCTAGCACTGATCTCTGCGCCTTTCTCTCCAGCTTCAGTGTCCTGCTGATTTTGTTTCCAGCTAAATGGCAGTGCAAAGTCAGAAGCCATGTCTGTTGAGCATAGGCATGCAGCTGGCGAATGTATGGAAATCTAAAACTGATAAAATAGTTTTAAGGAACTCTTCCATGGACTCCCTCCAATGTATGTCAAACTGCCTGCTTTCTTTCTCCTTAGCTCCCTTTTCTATTTTTCTCCTTTTTTCCTTTTCCTGTACAGCTTGCTTACTTACAGTAGAGTCATCACTAATGCCTTCCAAAACTTTACCAGAGGTGGTGAAAGAGCTCTTTTGAACCACGAGCAGTAACATCTCATGTTGAAAGCTCGTCCAAACACAGTACGCAATACACAAAAATGAGAGACCAGGTTTGAACCCAATATTTTTAAAAAATTACCTCTTTTTTTTTCACCTGCCTTTCTTGAATCATTAAGCCACCCAGATAAAATCCATATTTGAAAACTTGTGGCATAGTGATTCATTGGTGCTAGTTCTTTCTGTTAGGGAAATCTCCAGGCCTCCACATGTGCTGCAAGCGCCAACCACCTGTCAGGGTGAAGCCTGGGGGACCCGAAACCACAAGTCTTCTTCAAGGAACTCTGCTGGATTGTCACGTGTTCTTTTGCAGCTTCTTTGCCCTCTGGCTCTCTGTTGGCTTTCAATAGCGTACTTGCACACTTAAAGTTCATTCATTTTTATTTAACATTTTGATGTTATTTCTGTGTACTACAGCGCCTCGAGTCAGGGTTTTCTGAGGCTAGACAAATCTTCAGTTTTGCTTGACTGCAAGTGATTCATCCTTTCTTTAACAATAATATTTATTTCTACATTCACTTCATAAGGTCTTAGTCTGTTGACACCAGCATGGTACCATTACCAATATATAAACAAAGAAAAATTATAACGCCGAGACTGAATCAGACTTGTGCATAGTGTCTGTGGTTGAATTTTAAATGGATGCAGCTCCAGAGAGCTTATCCACATAAAAGTAATAATTAACATTCCTGAAGTAATAACTGCTCGGCCACATTTCATACTGCTAGCTCAGACATTTGCATGCTTCCAATATGAGCATGATATGGCTCAGCCTTAAAGCTGCCAAAGCACAGCAGGTTACTCAGCATGCATAAAAAGAACTGACATTACGTTCAGCAGGGACTTTATCTTGTTTGAATAATCCTCCCTACAAGATTATTTCAGCATGCAATGTGTTTCATTTAAGCAAAGTCAGAGAATGCAAAATAACGTGAAGTAATTATGCTATTAAATGTTGCTATTACTTTTTTAAGCCCTCTGTCTCAAAGCATAAATAGTTTTCTCAAGGCTAAAAATTGTCAGCAGAAGATCAAATGCACTTCTTAAGTTAACTCATTAAAAGCAACGAAGTTGCCTGAAGATTGAGGTTGGTCCTTTATGCCACTACAGTGAGAACTAGGAAAAACACAGGAATAGCAGTATATGACTTGCTTCCAATTGGTATTAACTCATATTTCTAGAACGCTCCAGCTTGAAATTCTCAAAATATTTTACAATCCCCCACAGAACAGAATAGTCCTGTTTATCAGCATCTAGCAAATCGCTAGTGATACCTCCCCATGGAAAGATTCACAGCTGTAACTGTGTCCTGGAGATTAGCACCTGCTGAAGTCAGCCGGAGCATCGACTTTGGTTGCAGTCTCACCGGGCTTTCTGTGTTAAACTCATCTAAGTGGGAAACAGAAATGACACCTTCAGGTAGACTTAAAGAGAAACAGATGTCTAATGTTTCACAGTAATTTGTGTTTCGAAAATCTCTCCTGCAGTGGCTAACGAATCACAGTCCAGGAGTTTCAAGTTCATCCCTAGTGCCCAAACCAGGCATTACACTGCAGAGGGACTTCCTGAGCAAGTAAGAAAAACTGCAGGTTCTGAGGTCTGATGGCAATCTCTTTTAGAAAAACATAATGAAGTATGAGATTTAGTTGTGACTATGAGCCATTCACCCAGTACATTGTAATTATCTCCGATTACTATTTGATGATCAGCTATGTTCAACATCAGTTTGCAATCTCCTTTCATTACACCTTACAGAAGTTGACAGTGGATCGTTACAGTGAATGAGGCAACTATTGTAATTTTTACTGGAGGTGCCAAAGAGACCTTTTGTCCTTAAATACAGTATATTACCAGCCAAGAGCAAGGCATAATGGGGAAAGCGAGAGAGCAGGAACTCAACCAGCACTGCCAATTGGCAGAACAGAATCTTGCCACTGTCCACAAAGACATTCATAAAAACTTTAAGTTGTATTACTTTCTAACAGCTTAACTGCAAACACTTTTTTGCCTTTCTATAGTACTTTCTGTTTATTTTCATGGGTTTTTTTCAGTGCACCAGCACTCAACTGAAAGCACTCCTTACAAGCATACCTCATGTTGTTGTGAGAATACCACATGGCTTATTGTAGGAAGGACTTACTGGGATTTATTAGCTAGAGGGATACTTACTAACCCGACACGTGAAAAAATCCTATTTCAGACTTTACAAATGACTGTATTATCCAGTGAATGCCATCAGAGCAGTTATGCAGAGCCAGTCTACTCGTACCAGCTGATATGAACGTGTCAATCTGGTAAAGCATTGGTACTTGTATGTAAAGTTAAGCTCCTGAGCAATTACATATGAGCTCAAGTGCTGTGTTGGATTGGAGCCACAGGACTTGAACCAAAACTCATGGAACTTGATCAGAGTATTTTAAATAACTTCAGTGGATTCTGGATCAGGTCCATGCTGTCTGCTAGAGGTATTGGCTACATTTTTCCAAATAAAAGAAGTTAGGAATAATATATCAAAACCTTTGATCCAGGACTAACAGGCCCAGGAATTAAGACTCAGTCCCTTTATATGATGAATTTTCAGATTTCCTGACTTAGGAAAGCCTGAAAAACACTGACAAATACTTTTGTTGACATACAAATAAGTACAGGAGACCAAAGGGTAGAAAAGGCATTTTAATCTTCTAAAAATATTGAACCATTCCAGAGCAGAGAAAGCCTAATGATTTCAATCCACAGTTGTTTGTATAGCCCTAAACCCCGTATCCATGATGACATTTCATTTTACATCATTTGTTTCTTTAATCAGTTGCGTTTCATAAAAGCACTCTTTGAGCCAGGTCAGCAGGGAATGTGCTGAGCTACCGTGAACAACAACCGGAGTCACTGATTTCATCTGCCTGCTCTGTGGACTGAGCGTGTCCGTGTGATCCCAACTCAGCTGCCTGGGGACCGCTGTCTGAAGTCCGTGTGTATCCTAATACGTTACCCAGCTCAGGCTTTCAGCAGCAGGATGTGTTTATTCATCCCTGGCTGTTGCTTTACAGAACACTCTAAAAGTGGCTTTGGACTTGTTTTTGTTTAATCCTTTCCAATGGGGCCAACTCTTACCTTCAGAACTAAAATCACACAAACATCCTCTTAAGGTCTGTGGCACCCTTTGTCTGCGCTAAGAGTGCTTTTTTTGACCTTGTCCCGTACTAGTCAAGTTGGTCCTTCTACCATGATAATTAGCTCAGTCATTGAGTGCCTTCCAACACTCATTAAATAATGTGACTTCATATCCCTTCCATGTCATTTCTTCTTTCATCTTCCCCCAGAGGAGACATGTAGAGCACCTTGGACACAGTGTCTGAGGCCTGATGCTCTGTGTTTAGCTATTTTTCTCAGGGCAAGTTTCTCTTGGAATATAAATATAGTTTCCAGGCTCAAATGGGGCAAATATTTGACAAGTTAGCTAGCTATGCTGAAAACGCTTCATTCATCAAAACTAGTTACACTCACCAAAACAATCGTATGAAAAACTCGACATATACATATACATACATAAAGGATTTCTTTTAAGAAAACATTTCTTTTACAAAAGCAAAAGAATCTAACACGGCCCTTGGATTTTTAACGGGTCAGCTACTAATTGGTATTTATAGCTGCTAAAACCTGTTTTCGGCATTGAACCAAACAATCTCCTGGCTCCAATTACTGTTGCCCAGAGAGTAGCTGAGAAGGTAGCAGCTAGAAAAAAAGGAGGCCAGACAGAAAGGAAGTAATTTATTGATTCTTCTGATCGCTCCTAGCCTTTTATTATTGTTGGAAAGTTTGAGCAGAACCATCCCAGATTCTCCTGCTCTTACTTGTGCTCATTCAGTTTTCTCCAGCACAGCTCTTCTTAAAAATAGCAAACAAAACACTAACTAATTCATCTACTTTGGGGCTTTTCAAGCAAAATTACTTCCAACCAAATATTTCTTTTACTAAAGTGCATGCTTATATCTGAGTAATAGTATAGAATTCCTTCCGTCTTCTGTCATCACACCTGATTAAACATCACATATATACTGTATTTCCAGCATTTGTATTATTTTTATACTGATCACTGGCATGCTGGTACTAATCAAATTGCTCCAGCTGTAACTGTAAGAACACTGAGCTCGTTCTAAAATACCAGACAGAAAGATATTTTCTGCTCCAAAGACTGTATCTGATTTAAATTGGACATGGACAAATGTTTCTGTATTTCTCCTGCTATCCTTGCCCAAGTGACCTCCAGCATAGCTTTGGTGGCCTGAAGCTTCCCAAAATTCCCTACAATCCATCATGACCCTCATGACTGTTTTGAGGCTGAAGGTGCTGCAAGACCATGAAGAAATTTTGTTGATGAGCCTAAATACTGAACTCTGCTTCCGTCCACTAGAGGCGGGCACATTTTAGCACAGATATGGTTAATTTCACACATCAAAGAATGTAACATCTGTATAGGGTTTTTTTGTTGATTTACAACTGGAGTCAACGAGAAGGATTCTTTTCATGGAAAATTATCTTTGTGATTTTTGATACTTGGTTGCTGATTAAAGAGAGGAAATAGATTTCAGTCTTTTATCAGCACTATAATGTGTTGCATCTTCATACAACAATCAGTGAAATGATTCAAATCAATGAAGTAAAGCTAACTAAAATGCACCTCTCCTTGAGTACAAAATGTATTCGTATGCTTGAACTAATGGACATATAAAAGCTAGGTTGAATCAACCCGGGACTTTCTTTCCCCCTTTTTTTTTTTTTTTTTTTTTTTTTTTGCAAGTCTTTCCAAACTACTTATGTTGAAAAGGCAAAAGTAATACTCGTGTTTTGTAGCTTAACATCTAAGTTCAGTTTCTACCTTCCTTGATAAAATAATACACTTAATCTATTGATATATTTGGATGCTCCCCCCTTGAAAAAAATCTCAGATGCAAAATGCAAAACAGTGCTAGAATACTCTAATCTACAGTGATGTTTTCTGAAGATAGTGATGCTATTAGCAAGTGTGTCTGTTAGTAGAATTATTCTAGAGATAAATATTGCCTAAATGACGTGAAAGAATCTGGAAGGAACTCAAAGTGACTCAAAACTAACTCATTTCAATACTTCTTGGATTGTACTTGCAAACTGTAGTAACCAAGACACTCTTATAGCTCCCAGTCCCTCTCAGCTCTGCAGAATCAGTAAGATGGGTTATATTATTTCTTGGAAAGTGTTAGAAGGAACAGTTTACTAGATTTCAATCCATTAGACTCCAGAGCTTACACAGGTTACATGGCAGTTTTTGGCCTGCAGGCACTTTACTGCTGTTAAAGATGTCTGTGGGGGTAGAATGCCACATAACCTCGGTGACATGCATTTATCAAACTGGCAGCTGAGAGACTCCTATTTATAGTGTTGTATGTAGATATCTGGAAGATAAAAATTAAAAAAAACCCACAAGCTCTTTTTTTTTATTTTTTTTGCCTTTTTTTTCCACCCCCTAGAGCAAGGCTGTACTCCAAGGTTGGAAAGTCTATGAGACTCCACAGGAGTGTTACCATGGAGTTTCATGGACTTGGGCACCAGCCATAAATATTTGAGTGGAAATAATAAAATTAAAAAAATGATGGCCAAATGCCCAAATGAAACCATCTAGAGCCTGCATGAGCTAGAGATAAGGCTAATGTTACATTCAAGATAAAGTAAAAGCAACATTTTAATTAACGCATTTTCAGTTCCTATCAAAAAGCTGCACTTGCCTTCATAATAGAAAACAACCTTGCTTTTAATGTTAGCTTTGCCTCAAAAAGAGCAACTTTCAGTGACCAATTGGGGAGAAAAATTACGTATTTTGTTTTAATAAAATAGAACTAGCAAGGACATAAAAATATGAATTTTGAAAGCCAAGCCTCGGTTTCCCAGTGGGAGGAAGTTCAAGTGTGCCAATTTCCAATAGCTCTGGGTTGGGATGCTGTGAGTATACATGGTGTTTATTGACTTCTAAATTAAAGCAGTCAATCTCAAGGAAAAGCAAAGTAATAGAGGGCATTCTTTCAGTTTCTCACCGTGTGTTTAAAATAGTAACAATAGCAAAACTTTAATGAACTTCCACCAGTGCAGCCATAAGATATTTTGGAACAGGAAAGTGCCATACAGCCAAATATGCCACCCCTCCTTTATTTATCTTATTCTACTTTTCTGCTTTTTTCACTGTATTGCTCAATTAATCCCATCCTTCTCCACAGCCAGCAAGTAACACTACATGTCTCTTTGATTGATTTATATTACTCACTTCTGTTATTCTCCTTCATTTGCTAATTTTTTCCAGGTGACTGTTAGTAAAATCGTGTGAATAATTCACAATTAATAGTTTACTCAGCAAATTACTTTCTTTTTGTGTTCTGCTTTTCTCCAAAAGATTCGTTAGAAAGTATTTACCCACTATGGGCTAGCATTGGAGCTGAACGTCTGTGGAGCTACAGTTAAGCAAGGAATGCTGTAAAGGTCCCAGTCTTATATACCACACAGAGCTAATGTCCACCAATTATCAGGAAAACAAAATCAGTTCAGTTGTCTGGGTTACAGCTCCCCCAGATTCTTCTCATCTAATGCAGAAGAGGGGAGGACACTTTTTTACTTGAACTTGTCTTATCATTCCTTGCAGAGCCTCACCCAGATCTTATGCCCTCTGGTAAGTTTGCTTTGTCGCGCTGTACTATCCAGTATTTCAGCTCTAATTAGTTTTGATTGTTACTTTTTCTGCAGAATTATCATAACTTAGAAGCATACAGTCCCAGTCACAAAGGCACCATTGGTTTTCTGCAATAGTTCCACAGTTCCCTGCTTCCAGGACTGTTCCTGCTAGGAAACTTGTTACTAGTCTCTTCCAGCTTAGCAAACCCTAAACACAGAAGGGAATGAATACATAGCCCGCTGGGAGCCCATTTCAATGACTGCTTCCACATTTATTGCTCTGGCACATGTTCAGGTTTGTTCATTTGCTTTTTACAAAATAATTTATCTAGCATCTCCGTTAGCTTTCTCGCTCTGGTATAACAGGAGCAAACGTCACCCTTCTCTGTGTCTGCAAAAACTCCTATCAGGACAATTGCATGTTGAGGACGCATCTCCATTAGCCTTAAAGCTCCTGTTTTATTTTCCTAGGGTTCACCTGTGACCTTTGAAAGAATGTTTGCAGCTTATACCTTCTTATTTTACACAATTTATGCAGACATTTATTTATATAGGATTAAATGAGGCCATGTTAGGAAGGCAGGCACTCAGACACCACAGTGTTCATGAGAGACCGTAGTACCTATGTGTTGCACAACACACACTGCTTAGGAACAAATAATGCGTCAAACCTCTCCTTGGTCACACTTCTGTGTGACTTCCCACCGCTTGCACAGATCAGACAAGGCAACAGGAAGCTACTGATTTATTAGCACAGACTATATTTTTTAATACAGTGACACATTTGATCTAATACCTACCTAGCTATGCAGCTGGGCTTTGTGGTCTGTAACGCAGATGGATGAGCGGTGGCACACACACAGTCTGGCTCCTACCCGCAGGTGAATGTTTGGGTTTCATAACATGCTGGGTTGCCAAAAGTCACACGTGCATGAAGGGGAGAGGGGAAATGGAAATTACCTTCAGGTCTCCACTTAGGTAATCCTCCTCTCCCTAGGAGCTTAGGACAAAAAAATAAAATAAAATTCTCCCCATCTTGACTCCCTGACCTCATTTCTAAGGATCATATTCTCCACCCCTGTTCAAAAATAATACAAAAATCCTGTAAGATGATGGCCTGGCTGGGACCACGATGGTGCTCTCTTGGTTTAGGGCATCTGTTGGCACTGCAACTGGTACTAGTCACGTACAGCCGAAGATGGAAGAGATGGGCTGCCAGGTCTGCCACCCTAACGTTTGCTGAGACAAATTCTGTCACTATCCAGTTATTTATCATGTATTTCTTTGATGGAAAACAGAGATGATACTGAATAGGGCAACAGGAGTTTAACCAAGTTTGGTCCGGTGGGCCAAGATCTACACATACTTCCTGCTGTATTGAACAAACCATCAATGACATATTTCAGCAGGACAGACTTGCAGCTCCAGTTAACAGAGATGCTCCAGTGAAGGCATCAGTTCATATTTACATGGAGAGAACTTCAAAGAATCTTCTGGCTCTATATCTTCTAGATGTGATGTGCATTTGGGAAGGACTACTGTCATTTTCACAGAAACTTTACACAAAATCTTATGCACGTTTTTTGCACGAGTGCCTGTAAACTGTAGAGAACCATTTATAGAAGGTCCCACCATGCCTGGATAAGTAAAGCTTAAATATGAAAAGTTCTTCTGTGAGATGCCGGATGCAGGTGCCCAGGTGTTGGCAGTGGCTGTTGCAGGGCAGCCTCTGTGAGGAGAGGCTGGGGCTCTGCTCCCTGCTAGACACAGCGGGTTCCAGTTGGTTTGAGCCAGTTCCAGCTGGTTCCAGTGGCGCCACTGCAGGGCATGGCCAGGCCCGGAGCTGGGGATGGGTGCCTCGGGGAAAGCCTCTGTAAGAAAGGGCAAAACGCTGCCCAGATGTGAGGAGTGAGGGGAAGAGTTTGTTCAACACCAGTAACCATCTTGGTCACCAATGACCTGGATGAAGGTACCGAGTGCATCCTCAGCAAGTTCACCAATGATACCAAACTAGGAGGGCTGGCTGACACTCCAAAAGACTGTGCTGCCATCCAGAGTGACCTGGACAGGCTGGAGAGCTGGGCAGAGAAGAACCTGATGTTCAACAAGAACAAGTGCAGGATCCTGCACCTGGGGAGGAAGAATTGCAAGCACCAACATAGGTTAGGGGTGGACCTGCTGGAAAGCACTTCTAAGGAGAAGGATCTGGGGTCCTGGTAGATAGTAAACTATCCATGAGCCAGCAACGTGCCCTTGTTGCCAAGAGGGCCAATGGAATCCTGGGCTGCATAGTGAAGAGTGTGTGCCAGGTTGAGGAGGATCATTCTTCCCCTCTACTCAGCACTGGTGAGGCCACAACTAGAATACTGCGTCCAGTTCTGGGCTCCCCAGTTCAAGGGAGACAGGGAACTACTGGAGAGAGTCCAGCATAGGGCAACAGAGACGATTAAAGGATTGGAGCATCTCCCTTATGAGGAAAGGCTGAGAGAGCTGGGACACTTTAGCTGGGAGAAGGCTGAGAGGAGACCTTATTAATGCTTATAAGTATCTGAAGGGTGGGTTGAAGGAAGATGGAGCTGGACTCTTTTCAGTGGTTCCCAGTGAAAGGATGAGGGGCAACAGGCACAAGCTGGAACAGAGGAAGGTCTGAATATGAGAAGAGACTTCTTTATGGTGAGAGTGACAGATCACTGGAACAATCTGCCCAGGGAGGTTACGGAGTCCCCTTTCCTGGAGATCTTCAAGAGATTCCTGGATGCAGTCCTGAGTCATGTGCTGTAGGCAATCCTGCGTTAGCAGGGCAGTTGGACTAGATGATCTCTAGAGGTTCCTTCCAACTCTGAGAATTCCGTGATTCCATGAGTGTGAGAAAGAGCTCTGTGAGCCCTGAGGGGAGAGCAGGAGGAGAGGGAGGAGGTGCTCTAAGCACTGGAGGTCCCTGTCTTGACCCACCAGCTTTATTATCCTATTTTCTCCCCCTGTCCTGATGAGGCGGGGGAGTGAGTGAGTGAGGGGCTGTGTGGGTGTCTGGCCATTAGCCAAGGTTAACCCAGCAAAGGTGATTCCTAAACAAAACACAACAAATACGTCTTCAGTTCACTTTCTTTCAGCCTCAGTAAGCAAGCGGATGCTATATTTAAAAGAAAGAGCCTGGGCCTCTGTTTTGCCATTGACTCTTTAGATGGTGTTTACAAAACATTCCAAAGTGCCTGAGGTTAGGAAATTCACTCAGAAAGGGAGGTCTCCTCTCTAATGCCTATTGGCACATTTGGTGACAGTGAAAATCATAAACATTTCTTTGAACAGGGACTGACAAATAGGTCTTTACCCTGCTGTCTGGGTAAGCTGAGCTTAGGCTACACAAGCATGTTTTTCTCCTTTCACATCCCTGGATCATCAACTCTCTAATTCTTTTCTTTTGAAAAAAACACCAAATGTCATTAAGAGGTCTACATGCCACTCATTTTCCCATGGCTTTGTGGTTAGGCACACTTAGAAGTGAAAAGTTGTGGGTTTGAACCTCCTCAAACTGAGAAAAATGTAAAAGTCATGTCTCCTTTTTTGGGGAAGCACTCTCACCACAGCATTGATACACAAACACTGCATACAGTCGTTGTGACCATCTCAAGAGAAAGTGACCATGAAGACATTTTTGTGAGGGACTAGAGTATCTTGCATGAGTCTCTGGAAGCACCTACAAGATAGGGCTCCTCAAGAGATTCTAGTTGAACAAAAACTGTTTTCAGGATGTCGTTTGGGCTGACTGGGGACACAACTACCCAGCTGGCAGTTTAGACCTGCCCAAGATTCTAGGGACAATTGACGCTTTTACCCCCAAAAATTAATCTCTTGAGGCCCTTGAAGGCGTTTGCAGAGAAACAGACAATTTTAGGCATTCAGTACCTCAGGATGATAAATTTTCCACTGTATTTACCTATTTCATTGGGGTTTTTTTCATTGTATCATTTACTTCTTTTAGCACCTAATTTAGGAAATGAATTATGCCCTGAAAAGCATATGAGTTGACTTGGATGTAGTTATCCATAATGCAGGCATCAGTATGTTCCGATTAATTCCTCCCCAGACACACAGAGAACTGAATATGTTTTACAGCTAGATAGCAGCTGAACAGGACCTTTTGAGTGATAGTATTGGTCTTAGACCCTCTGGTTCCAAAAAAATTATGCATTTACCACTTAAGACTTTTCCTGGACCCTGCCTTTTGCTGACCTTGTTGATGAATGTTGTGATATCTGAATAAAATCCCATAGAAGCTCTTACTGTGAAAGCATACATTTCATGTAGAATAATTGTATACTGTTTGATAGAAATTGTGGAATAATCTAATGTTTCACCTTCTGTGAAAGGAATAGTATTTTCCAGGTTTTACATTCTTACTGTGACAATTTTTCTTCATTACAAGTTGATACACTGAGAGGACAGACACAAAGTTTACAATGGGAATGACTGTTTTAAGATGATACCGTGTTAGAATGGAAAACACTATGCTACTTTGGTAGTTGAGCATCTGAGCCTGCTTCCACATGAATTAAATTTTTCCAGAGGCCTTGGCAAAGCCCAGCTAAACACAATGCTAGTTCAGTTAATAAAAAGCACTGCACTTTCTCTCCTGACAAATCTGACTCCTGAGTACTTATTAATACATGGAATTGCAACAGCTTACCTTTCAGCTTCCTAATGTGAGCCAAAAATTCAGAATATCAATTTATTCAATTTTCTTCATTAAAAACCCACATTCAAAGCAAAGTAAGTCTCAAGGCCCACGGTTTTCAAGACAATTGATGTATGGATTTGCCAGACCTATCACTTCAGCACAGAGACCATTTTTGTCCTTCTAATGTCACAAGTATGTGAAACCCACAGCCATAAAATAAAATTCAAATAGGTCCAACAGTCAAGTTTGTCTAGATATTTTTCCCCCATAGAAAAAGTATTCAGTGGATTGCACAAATGTTCCACTGAGATCTGAATTGCTGCAGTATCAACGGGCTGGTGAATTTCAAGGAAACACACAATTCTTTATTTTAATCATCTTTTCCTGTGCACTGCTTACCTTTATACACATATTTGATTTGGAAGCACTCATAGTTTTCATACCTTCATTAATCATTTGGAATGAACACTGGGGAGCTTTCGGGAAATTTAAGGGGATGACATCATCACCAGGATCCTGAAAATAATAATTAAAAATGACAGGTGAGCACAGCTGGGAAATAAAGCTAAATTGATAACATATTTTGCCTGACTAATTACAACTTTTTAACCCACAAATCAATATAAAATTGTTAAAATACTGCAGTGCAGTTGCTGTTCTATGAGTATAACTTCAGTGTGAAAAAATACAGAAGACATGATACTAGAGACAGAAAGTTGGTACAAAAAAGGCTGCAATGATTAGTTCAGTGCCTTCCTGCCATGGGTCATCCTGGGGAAGTCGCTGCCATCTGCCTCTTTAATTTATTAAATGATCCAGTCCCAGATGTGAATTTCTTGTTCTCCCTGGCAGGACCAATAGATGCTGCTTGCCTTCTTCCTGTCCCCATCATTAGTTGCACTGAATCTTACAGTCAGGGCATTTAGAAGGAATGAGAAAATAAATATGAAGGAAAATGGAAAAAAGTTTATCACTAGAAAGTGTCTTGGAAACATACACGCAATAAATCATAGGTCACTAAACTGGCCTGTAAGCAAACAGTTGTTGAGCATAGATAGTTTATGTTCCTCTTATCAGGAATGACTTCATGAGCGTTTCTAGAATTCTTAACTGAGCACAGAACAGTTGATCCATCCTGCACAGAAATATAGCTGAAAAGTGTCCAAGCTTTTATTACTTTTCCAGAAGAATAATAAGTCCTGTTTTTTTCCAGCTGCAGATTGGGCAAGTTCCATTTAGTGAATGTTTTTAAATCTCACAAGTATTAATGTTAGAAGTAATACAAGATTCATTAGCTGATCTTAAAGTAGTTTTTGGAGGTGCGCTTGATGGAACACGAGCTCATCCATGATGCTCAGAGGACATGGCAGATTGCTACTCAAACAAAAGGGCAACTATTCAGTAACGTATACATCAGGAAACTTTGGAGCCAGCCATTGAGATTCAGGACAAAACTGTGTCTGACTGAACACTGAAGGTTTAGCATTTTGACATTGCTCTCAATTTTCTTGGGTTTTCATCCAGAAAGCAATGATTTAAAGACTAAAGGCTCTGTTTAGCAAAAATGTTCCACTGCTTTTGCAGCACTTAAGCCAAGAAGGTCATGAAACAGGTTTTTGGCACCCAGATGAGCTATTAAGCAGCGACTCAGCTGGGACCCCAAACCAGGTGCCTCCTGCAGAGAGCACTCAGGAGGTAGACTTTTCATGTTAACAGCTCTCCCCAACCTTCCTCTCCTTCTAGATTTCATTTAGGACTGTGACCTCTCCTCTGCAAAAGAAGTTGTCAGAAGTCAACCTTTTCAAAGACAAATGGTCTTCCTCCTGAGCTCCATATTGTCAGTTATGTGACCATACTGACTTCCTACCCAAAATATTCTGAACTTCCTTCCTGCTACTGAGATTCCTCATGGCTCTGTACACGTAGTCAGTAACCGCACATACTGAAATTAGCAGGATTTCTGGACGTGAGTTGAGGGGTGGTTTAATCTGCAGCTCCTCTACAGACTTGCCAGCTCCATGAGCTGAACACTGCACATTCTGAAAGTTTTCAGTGGGGCCCATTTGGTCTTTTTATCACTCGCCAAATTTCATGTGGTCATGAAGAGAGAGGCAAATCAAAAGGGTCCTTATGAGAAAAGGAAGATAAGAAAAAACTAAAGGCTCAGTTTCACAGCCACGATTAAATAAAGCAAACACTTTTTCCATCTGATTAGAGGTGAAGGAATACTTCCAAAAATATTTGCTGAAAGTCATCTAAAGATTTCACCTTGTGGGGAGCTGAGGGAAGGGTGTTGGGAAGGTTAATGAACCTGCCTTGTTTGTGTCTTTGTCCTTTTTTCATTTTCTGGAAATGTATTGCAGCAACATTTGCCAGAGTAGTAGGCTGTAAATCAGTATCACAGGATATTTGCAAAACATTAGATTCGGGACCACAAGTGCTCACATGTGAAACTATTCAGAGCAATCAGGCTCATCCGGAAACCAGGAGATTGTAGGTGTCTGCTCAAAGCAGCTTCAGCACTGAACATTTTGCTGTTGGCCTCACAGATACAACAATAAGCACTTTCAGTGCAGGAGATGCATCCAAAATAGGCTGGCAGAAGCATTACCATCTAGCCGAAAGTGGCTTTTATCTTCAGTTCTCCTTAAGACAATAGTAGTCTCAGAGTGGGACACTGGCAATAGCGAGGACCATCTTAATGCTCTTAATATCAATAAACAGTTACACTGGTAAAGCATTCTTGTATTTTTTTAAATTTAGCTTAGAAGAGGAATACTTGAGAAAAGTAATCCCCAGCCAAGGGGACAGGTGGCAGGGCTAATCTTTTGTCAAAAGGGCCATATTAGAAGGGGAAGCAATTTAATACTGTGTCAGTGCCATTCAGTATTACTTTCATGGAAGACTGTAAGCAGAAGGCTCTCAGGCCCTTGCTAATTAATTCACATGGATATATTGCTAACAGATGCTAAACATGCAATTAGTCATGGCATCTTTGGTGTCTGCTTTAACATAACTATGACAAAAAAATAAAAGGATTGTACCATTAGCTGTAAGAATTGTACAGTTCTGAAATTACTTACAAGTAATATATTCCTAAGTTCACCACAATAGTTCTACCCTACAGAATTTAAGCACTGTGTTCATATTCTGCCTGGTAACTGTAAACTGTTCTGAGCAGACAAACTGACATACGTACAAATGTCTCTGCCTTTGGGAAAGCACGACTTAGCACGATTCTTTATGAGATACATATTGCTTCGGTTCTCTGCTGTGACCATCAATACTTTGTTTCTTCCATTCAGGGACATTATGAAAGGGACAGAGTGACTAATATTACTCACTCAGTAATTCTGCAATAAGACTGTGCCTCCTGTTCCGCTCTTCCTTGTTGGGCAGAGTGTACACACATGGAGCTCCAAAGCATCAAAGGCTCATTTTATAAGTCTAATGTTAAAGTTATGTGCTGTTGCAAACTAGGCCAGCTCCTAAAAAGCATGTAAAATCAGAGTAAATGGAGCCCAGTCTGGCAGCTGTGAAAACTTTCACTGCTAAGGCAGCCAAAGCAGATGCTTCGGCTTGGAGCGGTGCTCAGGAAAGCAGCCGCCCAGTTCTGGGTTGTCTGGATGGAGGGTCGTCTGGGCTGGCATTCGGTGCCAAGGCTGCTGTATGCCCTGTCTTCTCTGCCAGCGTTCTGACGATTTGCGTTTGGGTGTTATTTACATAAAGTGGCAGAGCTGGAAAGGCACGTGGTGGTAAACCTGGCATGTTCCAGAAGGAAGATATGTAAAAGAAACAGCACATAACTAGATTATAGCTCAAGTGAGCCCAGCCTTCAATGAGCCTATAAACTACATACCAAACCCTCGCAGAGTTGAAAGCCACAAAACACATACCATATACCTCAGAGAGGAGAAGAAGGGTTCATGGGTGGTAATAGCAGTGGTTCTCCAGGGGTCCCTTAGCTCCAGCTCGTGAAGGTCTGGGCTCAGTGTGCAGCCGGGAGCCAGGATGATTCAGACACATCAGCATTGGCAGCCCACAGGGACTCTGTTTGGGAACAGTCAGTGTTCAGATGACCAGCACACTTTGTCTGAGCAGCACCTCATAGCTGACCTCTTAACATGGCCCCAGCACAGAAGTTTGAGTGTGAAAAAATGCATGTGTGCTGGGTGTTTAGCCAACCCTAATCAGAGGGACACCGCACCACACTTTTCACCTTCTTCTCAGGTGAAGAATACATCAAGCGACTTATGAAGAGAGCGTCCAGCTTGCAGGACAATATAGGAGAGCAGGATGACTGGAATCACATGCAGAAGTTAAAAGCCATACAGAGCAGAGAGGGCCTCTGAATGCAAGTTTTGTGCATGACAACCCTGCTAGGTCTCAGCTTTATCCAAATCAATTTTGATTCATAAATACATGCATATTATTAAATAAGTCTATATTACTTTGTACGCAGAAAGCTAAAACAGTTTAGTGTGGTAACTAGTGAAAGATGAAATTACAAGAGGGTAGGTCTAAACTGAATCTAACCTCCTGAGAAAAAAAAGGTGTATTTATTGTCTGTGGATATTACATGTCCTGTTTATACTAGGCTATATTGGGCTGTGTGATGTGATTTGCTTTTTCCACTGCTTTAGCTGTGTATTTTATCCTACATTTCCAGGTGGTTTCCTGTGCAAAGTTCAAAGGAGTCTGAGAATCGCTAAATGAAGTTGCTTTTCCTGGGTGAAAAGACAAAATGTTTGAAATGCCTTGCAAGGTTAGCTAATGTACAAAAGGAAATTCTGCTTAAAAGATCAAATCCCAGTCCACAGAAACCGATTTCCCTATTTTAACAGTAGGAAATAAATAACACACATAAGATAGTGTGTGCTACAGGAAACTCGAGTGAAAAAAGGCTTCTCAGGGACTTCCAATAAGGTATTCCTTTTGCTTTGGTAGGTTTGCTGTTGCTTTTTCATCGGATAAGAGAGAACAGCAGAAAAGAAAAAGGGTAAATATAACATGGGCTTTTTCTTCCCCTGTGATTCCTTCTCTGCTCAGGCTCTCTTACCTTGCCTACTCATGCTAGCTCCAGGGATGGTTTGGTTTTTTTCTAAGTTGGCTAGGAGGAAAGAAATCACAGACCACCTCTGAGAAGAAGAAGAGAATCAATGTCCCTTTTGTGCCTCCTGGAACTGCACCAACTTTTCTCAAACTGTTTCCCAGGATGGCCCATTCTGCACCCTGAGCTCTGAGAGCCTTGACTGGAGATGCATCTCTGGATGCTCTGAAAGACCAAAGTCATTCAGAAAAAGTTTTTTTCCCTTCATACAGAGTTTTGAAAAAATAGGTTTTGTTAAGAATGAAGTTTGATTTTTGTGCTTGGTTCTGGCTGCCTACCTATACACACAGGCTGGGTTAGTTTATCCTCAATGCACAGCATTTAAGTTGGGGAGAGAATATTTAGCAGTTACATTTAAGATGTAATGAACAAATCAGCTTGTCATCAGTTTGTAATGGTGCAAACATTTTGAGTATTGCAAGACAGCTTGAATAATATTGTGCTCTCCAAAGTAAAATGTTAGCATTTGGTTAGTGGCAACAGTGGGTAAAAATGAATCCTTGTTGCTGGAACATTACATTTCTGTGAGGTTAACCACACTTTGGCCAACATCAAGCCAGAAATTAGCCTCTCGGCTGCTAGGACGGCAGCCTGCATGTGCAGATTTGATAAAGAAATCCTCTGTGGCTCCAGCTGTTTGGGCCAATTCAGAGAACGGATAAGGGAGTTTAGCATTAATTTAGGTTTGGTTAAACTAGGTCTATAACACCCTCTCCTACCTCACCTCCCAATGTTACAAGTACTAAAATATGATACATCTGGTCATTATAATTCTATACCTTAATCAGAACCTGAATTCCTCAAATGAATGCACACAACTCCAGTGAATGACAACTGGAGTCAAGTTTGAGCACAAGTGGTGAGCATCAGCTTTGCTCCTCAAGGCAGAACTTGTTGAACCAACAGGAGATAGAGTTCCCACACACCTTCTATTATAAGGAGCAGTTTTAAAATATTTATGAATTTGCTGAACTTAAATCATTCAGGCAGAACAGCTTATTGCTGAAAAATTTGTTTCCACTTATACAGTTCATTAAAGCAGCAGAGATTTGTGCATGAGTGTGTAGCTCTAAAAAATTCAGACACTACTATTGACCCAGGCATGGTCACTGATTTTATGGTGAAGAAACAAGTGCATTTTATCAGTTACCTTGAAATATTTAAAGATTCTTTAACAACTTTTCTACCCTACAACCAGTCATTCCCAACCCATGATAATACATAAAGTCTGTACATGCTTGACTGTATTCTTGAAGTAGTCCCTTTGAGTCTTCAAAGGACTGTTTACTTCCTGATTGCTGAATTTAAAATTTAATTTAAAAGGGAAAATAGTTTTGGTTTCAGGCAGATGAATCATAATAATAGTTTTGATGGAAGTTTCTTTAACTTTTAAATGGGAAAAATGGCAGTTTATTTGTCATTGGCGTCCCCACCCAAAAAAATGCTCACAGGTATCTTAATATTTATCCTAAAAATTACCTTTGTTCTTTGATTTGTATCAACCTATGTTGGTCTGAATTATTTACAGGAACACAGATGTGACCACTGTCCCATGTACTTTCATATTGTAATTAAGAAAAAATGTTGAGCCTTTTATATCTGAAGAGGAATCTGTGATCTGACTCACGTGATGAGCTGAAATAAAGCTTA
This sequence comes from Pedionomus torquatus, assembly GCA_013398155.1. Classification (NCBI taxonomy): domain Eukaryota; kingdom Metazoa; phylum Chordata; class Aves; order Charadriiformes; family Pedionomidae; genus Pedionomus; species Pedionomus torquatus. Next base: position 439,362 of record VZRU01007625.1, read on the forward strand.
ATAAGTCTTAAGGTTCTGTTATTGAATAAGGAGTTTGCAAAGGTTGTCATAATTGAACACAGGGATGGTTATTTCAATCTGCCCTTGTTTTAGCAAAGGATACATTTGATAAGAGAACAAAAACTGCTGGGTTTATTGACTATCAGAAACAGTCAGGATGCAAGAGATTTTTTAGTACATCATTAAGTATGCTTTCCAAGCACAAAACTACACATTTGAGTTGTTAGTTGGGGTGTATCTCCTGGAAAGATGGATGGGTGGAAGGAAGGAAGGAGAGAGAGAGAGAGAGAGAGAAAGAAAGAGAGAGAGAAAAAGAAAGGGAGAGAGGAAAAGAAAGAGAGAGAGAAAGAAAGAAAAAGACCCATACACTGTCTCATGAAGACAATTGCAAGCAAATAGCTACAAATGTGAATGTGGAAAATAATTGGAGAAGGACATTTGCATTTAGTTTTTATTAATAGAAGACACAATTCTACTGTATTCTTTTTGTTACATTTTATGAATGATTTAAGAGGGATTATTGAGATAATCAATGGAAAATGAACTCTACATGTTATTTGAAAAATAAGCAAAGTATTGGCAAACAAGGCAACTAGGAATCCAGTTTGCACCGTTTTGTGAAATCAAAATTCCTTTTGATTACAGTGGGAGTCAATAGGATGGAGGGAAATAAATTGGAGATTATGGAGGCCTTCAAAAATTCAGGAAAGACTGTGATCCTACAAGTTAATTGTAGCTGTGCCATTGATACACAGCAAACAGGTGATATTCTACCTGGTCTGTTCAGACAGCTTCATATACAGTTATAAAAGAATAACGTCAACAGATAGACAGTAGCTACTTACCATAAGAGGGCACGATATGAATTACCTACACATTTCAAAATGTGAGTCTTTATTAGTACAAAGAAAAGCGTTTATTCAAATACAGTTAATAAGACACACTAACAAACTGTCTACAAGATGCTGTTTTTCAATAGCTTGGGCTTAATTGCTTTGAGCAAGGAAATTTGACTGAAAAAAAGAAGTTTCTGTTTTGTTTTCAGCTGGGCTAGATCAGATTTTCCTCATGGAGAATCTGCACCTCCAGTTACGCTGGTGCAACCAAGGGTAGGGACACTGCTTCCCTGCAAAGGTGCCGCTGGCAGCCAGCTGTGGAAGAAGAGGGAAGAAGGAATATTTTGTCCATATCATCACTGAATGCTTGGTATTGTAACGCCAGCTCCTAGATATTCTCTACTGTGCTAAGAGTTTGCTATTAAACAACTAATAGGATGTACACATTTTGAAAAAGGATTTTCTCAGTTTAAAACCTAAGTAAAAAAAAAAGCCATAGCTCTTCCAAATAACTTGCAACAGAAAGACATCCCCAGTTAATCTCTGAGCACTTAGAATCATACCACTGAAAATAGAACTAGGCTGTAAAACCCTCAGTTAAAAATGTTTAGATTCTCATTTAGAAAAGCACTTAATGGAATAAAAATCTAAATCCCATCCATTACTTGTTGGTTTGAAATGAAATCATCCTTCCACTCACAGGCATGCTTTCTGTCCAAGTGGCTTCCTAGACACTGGAGCCATTTGCACAGCATATAAATACCTGGTGTGCGAGCATTCTTCCCAGTTTTAACCATATGTTAGTCAAGCTCTGAGAAAAACGAAGAATTATTCCGCTATGAGGTGCTTATTGTCACAGGGTCTGGATATTTTATGAGCATGACTAAATTTATCTTCCAGCATCTACCAGTGTAAGGCATAATGTTGTTCCTGTTTTAAAAATAGGAATAACCAAGAGTGGCTGAGTACCTAACAGGAGATGACTTGGACCTGTTTTTTTGGAGTACTTAACATTTTATAGCATGTTATAGTTTCATTCACAGCTTCTATTGACTCAGCTGCCTTTCTGAGAGCTCAGCACTTCTAAAAGTCAGACCTCAGATATCTTGAGCTGGGTGCTCAAATCCGAGGAAAACAAAGTCACTAACCACCTGTGAAAGTGTTGGTGTGGAATTTGGCCACCACTGCCAACAGCTCGTTAGCAGGGCAAGGGACCGAATTCAATTCACCAAAATGGTAATCTTTCTAAAGCACAAGATTTTCCATCTTCTTTCTAAATACCTGCCTTAACTTTGGCTTTATCAAGTCACGGGCAGGAGTATTTTGTCACAGACGACCTGCAAACATTGATGGTCACTTTTGCTAAACACTACAAATCCAATATAGCTTTTCTATGCAGTATTAGATAGACACAACACATTCTGCAAGATGCCAAGAGCTTTTTGCAAGATACCAGACATGTCTACCTGCTACTGAATCTGGCTTGTTGACTATAGTCTCAGTTGTGCTGATGGCAGCTTCACATTTTCAAATTTAAATCCCTGTATTTGACTTGCACCAAGGTTAAAGGAAGGCACACAGAAAGCACCAGGGAAACCCCCCCCTCAAAATAAATAGAATTGTTCGATGCTTCCTCTGTAACACACTGTTATATTTCAATATCTTGGGAAGTTAGCCTTTGTTCAAATACTACTCAAAATAATGGCATGAAGCTGCAAAGCAGAGGTAAAAGACAAGTTCTAGACCTGAAAATAGAGATGACATAGACAGTATTCTACACCTAAGCCCAAGGAAACCAGTAAAAAATGCACTACAAGTTCAATAATTCAAAATATTTATATGGGTTTTTTGAGGAAAAAGAAACAAACACATGCAAACAGATATTAGGAGAGAAATTACTGTTTGTGTTGCTGATTCTTTCGTTTTAGAAGCTTTTACTTTATTTTATAGATAACCAGTAAAATAGCATTACTTCTATCATCCTTATCATTCAGACATCAAATTATTACCTCATAAAACTATCACACTTCTATTGCCATACAATGTTTTTTGAAATCATTTTTCATTTATTAGAGCTGACAATTCTCATATATAACTTCAAACAATTCTGAGCTGACAATTCTCATGTATAACTGGTTCAAATAAACCCAATACTCACTTTAAAAGCACTCTATAAAGCCTGTATTTTCCCCCATAGTGTAAAATCTCTGATAGCTGTACACACACCAAGCTGTGCCTGGACTTCAGGTCGCTACCACCAGTAAAAATCAATCTGCTCAGGACAAGAAGCACCAGTCTTCTGTTGCAATTGCATTGGTGCCTGTTTGCGTCCCTCCAGAATTCAACATATCCACGGGTGATACCATTTCTTCTGAGTCCCAGCTCAAAAAGTGCTTTGTCCCCTCCAAAGAGCTTAATCCGTCGCCTGAAAAAATGCAGATACGGCAAGATCACAGCACAAAGCCGGCTGGAAAGCAACCTGCTCCCAGGGCCAGGAGAGTGGGAACACTGCTCTTGGTGACAGCCCACAGTTAGACGGGCTTGGCCAATTGTGAAACCACAGAGTAAGTCTCCCTTTCTTCACTCCCGGCTGGGCCAGCCCAAAGCACAAAACCCCAAACCTTTACGAACTATGTATGATGGCTGGGAACTGAAAGCCTGCACAGAAGTGTGTGTACGCAGATGCCGGCATGTTCTCACCTGGGAACTTCACACAAGCCACTGAGGAAAAGCGTAGCTGCCCTCATGCAGCTATTCCTGCCATGGTAAAAGTTCCTTCTTTTCATTCGGAACGAATCACCACATGTGAGTTAACTTCCAATAAGAAAATGCAGAAAATATTTTTTAAAGTTGAATTGGTTTAAAAAGTTTAACCTAAAGCTGCTATGGGTATAAAAGTAAAACATCTCGACATTTTGGATTGGTTTTGCGAACATGAAGCTCAGTATTTTGTCATTTTGTTTTCTTTTTTGGACTGAGTTGCATTTGGAACAGGATCCATTTTTTTAAACCTGAAAAATTACTGCAAGATGGGAGAAAAAGAATAAATGGTTTCCTTCCCACCTCTAGTAAGCCCCTTTATGGACTGCACTCTCATTTCTTTGCTTGGATTTGTGCAGTCAACATGGGAGCAAAGCCACTCAGGGGTGGGTGCTCCCAGCAAGATTTACCAAATCATGGCCACGGCATACACAGTTACCCACTGTCCCCTCGCATGTGCTCCTCCTCTGGTGATAGTCCAGTGCTCTCAGAGTCTGCTACCATCATTTGTCACGGGAAAAAAAGTTCTTTCCTATATGAGCTTTGGTGTGAAGAATTTATCACTTTATAACTGTCACTTCCGTCAGCCCTGGAAATGGCATAGAATACCATAATTTCTCAGAAGGGAAAATTAAGTTATTTAGTTTTGGCATGCCAAAAATTATAGCACTAGCCAGTGATGAAACCCAAAATTCCCTGCTCCAAAACATTAACTCATGCCCCACTCATGCTGCTTCTCTGCTTTAGTCAGTTCTTTTCTACTTTCTTTAGCATATAAGTATGGCAATTATTATATATCCCAAGATCTGCAATCCACTGTCCTCTTGCATGCATATCTCCCCTTCTATTATTAGTACTTGTGAATAATTGTATTATTTTCAGTATTATAGCATTTCCAGTTAATCCAGGGTTTTATACCTATCTAAACCTACCAAATCTGTGTGGAAGTTCTCCCATGTCTGTGACAGCCCTGCTCAAAAAATGCTAAATGTAAAGGGCATGAACTTTCCTTCATTCTTTTCAGTGTTTCAGCTGTCTGACTGAGTGCTGGCAATGAGAATACAACAAAGCTAAGAAGAAAAGTCATGAACAACAACACGTGACAGAATGCATGTCACTAGGAAACGTCTACACTCTCATCAATAAGAAAGTTTTCTGGATATTTATAATATTGAATATTTTATGGTACATGGAGAGACAACAGTCATAGATATTTTTATATGTGTTATCTAACTAATACAAGCATACTCATTATTTATAGGGCAGTAAAATCAATCAGACTCTTCCCTGAGGTGATATTTTATTTAAGACATAAACTTGTAAAGCCATTTATGTAGCCACAAAATTGCTTTATAAGAAACCTGAGGACTTCTACTCTGTTGAAGTCTTTGCAAGCAGCCTTTTCTTTTTAAAAGATTTCATTCCTCCTTGTACAAAATCAGATCCTTTCTACCAGCAACAGCAAAGAATAGTACCACAAATCAGAGCAATGGCAAGTATCAGTGTGGGGAGATGGCAAGACGCTGCCTACCTGCACTGATGACAGTTCTCAAATGCCCCTGCTACAGAGGATGCTCAGTACCTTCTGGGTGAGCTCTGTCCCATAGGGTAACCCATGTCTCACTCTGGCCTGTTCTTTCCAGATTCTTAATCTATTCTGTGAATAAAATACTTGTTCTGCAGTGCCTTAGATGATGTGTGAATAACACTTTTGTGAACCAAAATCTTTTGAACTATAAAATCAGGAAAAAAAACCCCCATGTTAAGACTGCTTGTAAGTGCAATTTGAAATATCTTGAAGTAACACTATGGATCTTCTGTGCACAAAACTGAGAGGAAAAGGGAGTTTTCTCTTCAGACACAAAAGAGAGACAGGGGTATTTGCTTACAACATTACATGGGCTTGTCTGTGCCCAATTTGTTAGCCTTATGCCACAGGACACTTGACAGCATAATGATATAAAATTATATAAAATGTAAAGGAAAGCAAACATCTATTTTGAAGAAATACCCACTTAGCACTCAGTTCAAGTGCCTGCATCCCTGAGTTCAGCAATAACAAATTATTTCAGAACAAAGTATACATTCTGCTGGAAGGGTGGAAGGGCCGTGATATATATTTCTATCACATTACATTCCTACCATCATGAATCTTAATCTTCACATTAAAGTCACAAGGGCTACTATTGTTCACATCCTTCCCATTTTCATCCCCCATCTGAATACACTCTTCCATTTGAAAAAATAATAAAAAAAAAGGCCTCGACACATGCCTGGACACAGCGAATTTAAAAGAAAGAAGTTTGGTTGCTATTTCTTCCAGTTGTGAAACAGGAATTGCTTTTGTATGAGCCTGGACCTAACAGAGTGAGACTAAACATTTATAAAATCAAGTAGGGACTGAAATATAGCGTTGTGGTTACTAACATTTTGCAGCAGCATATCAAGTTTCACGTTTCATCAGCTGAATAGAGTCTGTGTGCTGGGCTATTGTGGTTCAGTAGCTGACAGCAGTCAAGTAAGTGCTGCTCTCTTCCTGGCTTAATCATTTCTATTACACTCAGTGTCAAAACAATAATGTCAGTGAAATGGGCTTGCTGACATTATAGATTAGAAGTGAGTGATTCTGAATGTCCTGTGACTGAATTGCATTTTATTTCTAGAAAATTACATATTACAATTGCAAATTAAAGAGCTTAGATCTCAACAGGCTGTATCAACAAATATGGAGCCATGGACTCCAAGCTGCTGGGGAGATGATCCGTCATGAAATTCATGAGGTTCAATGTATATTAGCAAGAGAACAACTGCCTAAATATTCAGCCATGTGTTTGGAGAGGATCTGAAGAACAACAGGTTTTGTTAGGGATTAATTCAGCTGCACAAGAGGTGAGAATCCCCGGAGTAATCTCAGGGATTTAAAGGATGTTCCAGAAAAAAAAAAAAAAGAAAAAAATGTCCCTGATATTCTTTCTTCCATCTGCCAACCACCACAATTTATGAAGACACATCTCCTGACATTCACTTGAGGAACACATTCACAGTTTAGGAAGCAGCCACAGTAGCAGGCTGCAGAATTTCTGAGTGCCTGACAGCTACCAAATGACAAAAAGTAGAATTTAATGGCTGCAGTCTTCAGGATGCTTACGGAGAAGGATCAGGGCGTTTCTGTCATTTGCCCTTTAGATGGCATGGACGTCCCATAGTACTCTTCTCCTCTAGTCTTATAATAATACATTTTCCTGAGTATGAAAAGCTTTGACATATACAAGAGATATATTTCTTCTTTGTGCTTTCCTAGAAAAAGCAGCAACATAGAAATTACTCTGCAATTTGTAAAATAACTTGAGCTTGCTCACAAACAACAAGTAAGACCAAGCTTAGTAAAACTGCAGCAGTCAGTTGCCTGTTAGGGACAATAACTCAATCCAAATTTTTGTCATGTTCTAAAGAAAAAGGGCTGCTGCCAAAAAAATGCATTTGTTCCTTTTAAAACAAGAAGAGAACTAGTAGGCCTACCTCAGGCACTCAATCTAAACAACCTTTCATTCATTTTAGGGGAGAAAACCTGCAGCAGCAAATCTGTAAATCAGGGAAAGGCAGTGTTCATAAGATTGCTGAAAGAATCATTTGCTTTTTCATCACAGGTTGTCCATGACAGAATAAGATGGTATTTCATGTTTTTGCATTGCTTCTTCAAGCTTTGAATCCAGATTGGCAGAGATAAACGCAAGATTAAGTTTTTCTATTCTGGGAGAAAATGTGAATATGTGCTAGGGAATAAGCAACGTCTTAGCATCTTTTGTTCTTTTTCTTGTAGTAATTCAAGTGTATTCTTTTATATCTTCTCCTTCTCTTCTGGATCTTTTCCTTCTCTTCTGTTTCCTCCACACCCAGCCTGGCTATTGTTTGTTCCTAAATGATCATTCCTTTACAATGTAAATTTTCTTGTTCCCTGTTTTCTCTTCTAAAGCTGAACAAAAATATAAATGTGCACAAATGCATTTGAAATTTTTTGGGTTGCTTTTGTTCCTCTCAATACTTTGTAACATCCTGAAAATATCCCTTGTGGACATGTGCAGTTTCTCAGATGAAGAAAGCAGGAATTTTTCAGTTTTACCAATTCCCTCCTTCTTCACTGCTTTTTTTCTTTTCCTTTAGTAACCATTTTTTGAATGTGCAGTCATAATTAGAAGAAGAATTCCCAGCATGTGGTATTCTATCAGCTAAAGCAAGATAAATATTAGATGGGTTTGCGTTTTTGTTTTTATATATATTCTTCTGAAAGAAAAAAGACGTTCATCGAGCCTGAGTTGAAATTTATTTGCAGCCTGCAAATGTTTTCATGAATTCAAAGTATCATTTGCAAGAGCTGTCATGCAAGGAGAAAATGTAAACATATTATTCATACATGGGAGTATTTATTTTCAGAATAGAAAGTAATAGGCCATCAGTTTCAAAGCTCTCTGGAAGTTGATTTAATTAATTACCAGAAATAAATCTATAAACCAAATAGTGAACAACAGACTCTCAAAAGAAAAACTAAAGAGAAGTTTACAACTAAGGAAAAATAAGTCGGGGACATTTGATCTGAATACTTTTTGTAAAATACTAGAAATATTTACAAGATACTAATATGTCAGTGTCTTGTGGGTAATGTGGAAACGGAAGAGTTTATGTTTGTAGAATAAATCAGCATCATGACAAGGAAGCATTTATAAAGAACAATGAATGAGAGCTAGGGAAAAGAGTAAGACTTCATGCACTAATATAATTTGTCAAATTACAAAATTACAATAAAAGCAAGTGATCTGGTTTTAAATGAGTTTTCACTTAATTCTCAGCATTATTATTTTGAACCAGAGTTCAGAAACCATAAGTTAAGCAGCAAAAAAAAAAATCCCGTTACTTTTTAAAATGCTCCTGCTTTTAGATTATCTTCATTTACTTGACAGTTTTTGAGTAAATAGGGCAGGGGTATGTATCTTCAGTATTTTCTCTGCAATCAGTAATAAAGATTAGGTACACATTTTTAAGAACCAGAGCCAAGAACTTAGGTTAATTCACAAATCGAAGATATAAATTTAAAAAAATTATTATTTTTTTTTAATTTTTAGGTGAAATTCCTGATGTAATTGGGAGAACAAGGAATTCTAGTTTTCTCCTGAAGATTTAAGAACCAGCTTCAGTCCCACATATATAAGGAAATACATTGGTAGCAGAAGATTACATTTGCCAACTGTGTTTTGACAAAATTTTTGCAAAAGCTTCATTACTTTTGCTCAATGAATGATTACTCAGAAGCCACAGCTTTACCCAGTTATACCTCTGGCAACTTCCTTTGTGTAACTGAATGAGAAAACGTGTCCTCATTTCATATTTAGCAGAAAGCCAGTCATGCACGTAATAAAGGTATAGGTTTTAGCAAGGAATAAAGGGTACCAGGAATATAAATATTTGTTATGTGTAATCACGGAACATCTGTTGCTCTCTCCCCATGGGTGGTCCAGCTCCAAAATATCCCCAGCTTTTGCACCTTTCGCTATGGAGCCCAGACAAAGTAGCACTACACAGTATTTGATTAGTGCTGCATGCTGCTTTCCATAGCTAATACTGCTTTTCTGGGTGAACCTACTGTACAGGCCCAATAAAAAAAAAGCAACAATTACCTGAAGTCAAAAAGAGAAATTGCAAGAGCACACGTGGATATAAGTATACAACTTAACCTCCACAGCTAGCCTTGTTCCATTTAATTTTACAGTTACAAATGCACCCTCCGTTTTTTTCCCGTCCCTGTTTTCCTCGTGCTTCGTCAATAAAGAAATTCTTTTCTTCCTACTCGTAACTGTAGTGGTGGCGGTTCCTTGGGTCACAGAGTTAAACTGTTTGGCTCCACAAAAGTAAGTGCAATATGATCTTTCAAAGAGTCAGTTAAGGCATTTTAGCATTAACTCTGCATTTCCTCTGCTTCTGCCTTTCCCCTGCCTCTGCCTTTCCCTCCCCCTTGTCTCCCCTTCTGCTGCGCCCTTACACTTCCCAGGGTAGGAGAGGACTTTCCTTTCACAGGAGAGCACTAAAGCCCTCTCCAGATACTGCACAGATACTTCAGACAAATCGTCTCTCCAATGGAAACCAATGGAAGTATATTTCTTTGTATGGACAGTTCTCAGTATTAGCTCTTCATTAATGTGAGGTTATTCCTTTCAAGTTAATATGGCAAACTCAGTATTAAGAATGAAAACAGAAGCTGAACTAATAAGCCACAACCCCCCCACCCCCCCCATGGGACTGTGACACTATTCTGTTATGAGGATGAGCAACAAGATAGGTCTCCTGGATCTCTCAAAATCCAAACTGCCTGGTTGTAGATGTGCAGAGTGACCAACTATTTTCAACAAAGGTCCACCAAACTCTCAAGTATTCCTCAAACATGTCTTTGCTCCTGTGGTCACTTTTGCCTTCTTCCTATGCACAAAGCTCAGTCACCTGCCCACTCCATCACTTTTCCCCAAAAGAACAGACATAATAAACCCAATAGGGACCTCGAGTAACTTACGTTATCCTAAGGTGTCATTTTCAGACAGGGGTCCTGAAAATACACTAGAATCCTTGGCTTTCCCAGATTTTGTGACATTCAGAAGAAACATAAAAGGCAGGTTTGATTTCTCCTGTCCCCTGCCCTCTCCCTGCCCTGGGACAGGCTCATTTCATTTCCGTGGGGTGGGAGGTATATGACTTGAGGGGGGCCCAGCATCCTACCCACTCCTTGGCCAGCCCACGACCATCAGGCTCACTGCCCAGCCCACTCCCTCACTCAATGCTTTGCTCAGGGCTTCTCATCGAAATGGCCAGCCAGCCAGCCAGCCAGCCCTACATGGCACAGAAGACAACACCATGTCCGCAGGGCTGCCTGTTGGCACACATGGCTCATCTCATGAGGTACTGCTGAACAGCCACCCAACTGTTGATCTTAGGAAGTGTTTTTATGCCAGGGTTGTTGCCTTGGGACTGTCACCTTGGGATCAAGAACATCTCCAAGGCCACCAGATTCCAAAACAAGACGCAAAAATACATGCCAGAAAAAATTGCCTTGTAAAGAGAAGGGTTTTTTTACACTACAATACTTTTTTTTTTTACACTCTTACTCTCTCATAAGACACAGATCTACATACTAATCAACAGTAGAGGTTTTAAACAAGAATCCTAGGAAATCTATAAAATGTGAAGAAATATCAGGCTTCATTTTCTAATAAAGTATTATGACTAAGTTAATTTAAAAAAAAAAAAATAGAATAAAAAAGAGCAATGTTCTTTCTGGAAAGTCCTAATTAAGTCCAGGTATGTGGTCTAGGAAATACAGAGCTGTGTAACCTGATGGAAACGATCATTTTCAATTGTCAGGACACTTCTGCTTCTTTTCACCCCAGTTTCAAGTACATCTGGTTTCCACCTGCTCTATATAAAATTGGTTCCTCCCTTTTTCAAATGTGAGCATCAGGCTGTCTGGTTCAGTCCGTGACTCTCCAGTGGCATTTAACTCAAAAATGTCAGCTCCACCTGGAATATGGATGCAGCAAAATGGGAAGGAGATGGTTGTTATGGGAAATTTATTCTAGTCATGAAGGAAGACCACAAACTTCAAAAGGGGCAGTTCAGTTGGCATACCAAGTCTCTCTGATTCAAAACTTAAACTGCTTTAGTGTTAAGAACTGGATTTATATATTTATTAATCCCTCCAAAAATCTGTTTCGGTTGGTGCCCTTAAACTTTCCCATTCTCTGCACAAGTTTGGCACTCTGTCCTGACAGTATATGTCACAAGCAACCTGAAATCTTCCAGGGACAAAAAACACCTTCTGTCTCCATGACTGTCTCCTAGAGGCTCTTCCATTTGCCACCAGAAGTGGCATTTATTGATGACTGTTATTTTTTGAGACCTGTTAAAAATATCAAATTCACTTTAATAAGCCCTCATAAAGATAGAAAATGACATAAATCGTAAGTTCAGTATCCACAACTGAAGCTGGAACATGAGCATTTTTCCTCAGATGTAAGGAAAAAATTATTTATCGTGAGGATCTTTGGGCGCTGGGACAGCAGTTTTGAGGGGCTGTGAAGTCTCCATCTTTATGGGCACATGAAACTCAGCTGGTGATCAAGTCCTGAGCATCCTAAACTTTATGTAGGAGAACTGGATTAGAGAGTTCCAGATGTATCTACCACCTACACTATTTTGCAATCTGACTTACAACATGACTTTTCTTCTATTAAACAAAAATGTAGCTCCCAGGCAGACTATGGTACGAAGATATAAAGGTCAAGCATCTTTGGTTGATGCTTCCACCTGTGGCAGAAAAGTCTCCCCACAGCAGTCTGCAAAGAACAGGTGGATGGGCACAGAACTTTAAAAAAAACCAGCTGTAGCTCCATCAATGTACTTCAGCATCATGACACTCGGCACTGTAAGGCTCAAGAAACAGGACAATTACCCACCAGATATCACATTCAGGGCAACCATTTTTTCCTCTTCTAGAAAGGAAGTTTCACGTATCAGATTCCTTCAGGTGAAAACAGGATGTATTGGCAAGGCTAAGGGGGTAGCAGCCATCCGCTGTTACAGAATTGTTTAGGTTGGAAGGGACGTTTAAGATCATCCAGTCCAACCATCAAACATGGAAGCCCCTGGAAAGAATCTTTCTCTGTTTAATACCAATGCAATTGGGCTGATTAGGCAAAACAGTGCTTTCCCAAGGCAGCTGAAATGGGTAAACTTCTGCTGCTTTCAAAATATAGCTTATAACCTTATTCCCCTAAGTGGAAGGTAGTCCTAGATGAGGACTCACTCACATACTCACAGATGAGTATGATGCAGCCTTGGAACGTTAATACAGAGAAAGTGCTACATCTTTGTGCAAATTGCTCTACAGGTGCATTTGCAAATCTTGGTTGGGATGATGGCACACAGAGGATTCTTTTGAAAAGACATTTCCTTGTTGTATTTCCACTGTTCAGAGCACAATTTGTGCACGCTAACCAGAGTCTGCTTTGAATAAATAGCATTTTCAAGGCTGCCTATGCAGGCCCAACACCATGCAAACCGGAATGAGTTTAGTTTCACAAAACCTCATGTAGTTTTGAAGGCAGAAGTGGCTGCAGCTAATGTGCAGCACTGGCTGAGGAAGGGGCTGATACCTAGAGGACACTCCTCACCCAGTCAGGGATAACCACAGCCCCCCTCCCAGTCATCATATTAGCCACATGATTTGGCAGAGGTGCCAAAGAGGTGCCAGCTGTAACCCACTTGTCCAAAGCCATCTGAGATGCCTGAAAAAGAAACAGAACTCAGATCTTTTAGGAACGAGTTCTTTACTTTAGAAACAAGTTCTTTACTATGAGGGTGGTGGAACACTGGAACAGGTTGCCCAGGGAGGTGGCTGAGGCCCTTTCCCTGGAGATATTCAAAGTGAGTCTCAATGGGGCCCTGGGCAACCTGGTCTAATTGGGGGTGTCCCTGCTGACTGGGGGGAGGTTGGACTAGACGACCTTTGCAGGTCCCTTCTGGCCTGGGCCATTCTATGATTCTATGATCTTTCGATTTTTAGTCCAGTACTTGGATGTATCTTTTTATTTCCTCGACTCCCCACTTGCTCTATAGCCACTGTGGATGTTTACAGCAGATGAGGTGGCTCTGCCAGGGAGTGAATGATACAGTGCTTTCTCCTGGAAGAGAAAAATACCTTGTGATCCTGTAAGTAAAAACCATATTGCAAAGGTGATGCATAAAAGGGTATAGTTAACTTGCAGGCTGAACAAAGCCGATTTCTAGCATAGGAATGATACTTTTGGCAAATTTCAGTTTTCCATTACCTTTTGCGGAGGTGCTAGAGCCATTTAAAAAATCTTAAAATCTCTTACATCTTAAATAAATGTTTTTATCACTTTTTCCTAACCTCTAAGCTATTCAACCTTCCCAAATTCAAATACGAGGAAAAAGTTACACTTTGTCTAGGAGCAAGTGTATAGCAACACAGGTAATGTTTGGAGAAAAAATGAAATTATTTTAAGTGATTGAATGATAGGTATACTTGATTACATATTAAGCAAATTATGCAGATAGAACACCCCAGAAAACCACATAATGGTCATCAGCTGGTACCTCTATGTTGGTATTTTTGTTCCGATCAGGGCTATATTCATAGAGATGAGTTGCCCCCAGTTACTGTGCTTTTGCTCACATCCCAGAGTAGTCATGGCATGGATGAAGTGGGTTTCTCAAGTTTCTTTATGAACATGTGCTGTAGGAGTGCACCTGATTTACTTCAGCCAAGATCAGACTTTTAGTCAATGGGAACAGGCTGGAGTTTGTCTGAAACCTTGCAACAAGTTTTGCTGGGATGTCAAGTTCTTGGTATCCATTTTTTCACTCTTCACATCTACTTCTACTAGTCCATTACTGCTTGCTAACATAGAAACAGCAAATTCTGCTAATAAATAATAAATGCATGGTTACTGCTGATAATGCTGGATGCAGCATTATGGTATCACTTAACATGCTATGTTTGGCTTTATTTTAAGAAAATAAATGGCAACCACCCAGGTTCCCATTGTAGCAGTGCTTGAATTGGATGCACAGGAATGACAAGCTTTTCCACCTGAATGAAGGAGTGAGGAAGAAGTTGTGTCTGATTTGGTCATCCTCAGAAAACATAGTATGAGGAGTTAAATTCTGAAGTCCTTACTTACAGAAAACCATTTACTATCTAATTAGACCGTTTCAAAGCATGTGAAATCTCTCAACGAGTAAAAACCGCAAAGTAACTCTGCATACTAGTAATTTGAAAGCAAGAGCAGATGGAAAGTGTTGTTTAGAAACTTTTAATACAGTTTTGGGGATGCTCCCACCAGCATCACTGGCTGTGGCTCCACAACTGCTGATGCTGGATGTTGAGCACTCTTCAAGTGTGGCGTGACAGATCTGACTCACATCAGAAACAGCCAAACAATCGCGTTTCTCTCGAAGTAACAAGAGATGAAATTTATGCCAGCTTTATGCTTTTACTTGGGCTGCACAAGGACATGGAATATCTGATCTGTAGAGTCTGCTATTGCAAAGTTAACCTGTCAAAAGTTATTGAACAAATTTGAAACAGCAAAGTGAGTTTACATGGGATCAGCAATTTGCACTGTATGGCTGTGGTATCTTTGTTCCAGGGCTAGAAGTAATGGATTTACTATACCATGACCCTTCAGAGAATTCAGACTATTCATAAAATTGTGCCCTCTACTAAACGAACAGAAACATCTGATTCACATCTGTTGTAGCAAATAGGTTTTATGGGTTTTTTTTAAGATTTAAAGATATTTTATGACATTATCACTTTTCCTTCTGCCACCCATGCTCCTCAGCTGTCTGCTCCATTTTCTGCTAAGTGCAGACACTGGTGGCAGAGACAGCAGATGAGGAGGTGCTGCATCTCAGTCTCTGTTGCCTGGAGGCTGCATACCCCTGTGATGCTTGGTGCGGTGGCAAAGCCCACCGTGACTGGTGGCAGCCAGGCAGGCAGGAGGAGAAATTGCTGACACATCACACTGCAGCAGCTGTGGGAGGACCACAGAGAGAGGACTGATAACATCCCCCTGTTCGGATTGCCTTGCGTGAAGGGCTATGATTTGGTGGGCAGTCTTCTTTATTAAGGCCTTTGTGCTACTCCTACACAAATACCTTCAACGTGTCCCCCAAACATTCACTTAAATACAAAAGTAAATTATACTTGCTGTCACTAAGCACTCATTTACCACAAGTATTCCAGGTAACTAGATTACCGGCCAAAGTAATTTGCAGTATATATTTTGGAAAAAAAACACATCCTAGAATATATTCTAGGAAACCACAGAGCTTTCTGCAGATAATTCCCCTATGGACATGCAATGAAGATTGTCAAGTAAATCACTGCAAATTATTTGTTCACTCAGCTTTCTGCCATCTATGAAACAGGAGACAGGAGGGAGTACGGGGCATTTTTGCTTTCTCTTTACATCAGATTTCAGGGTAGAGGAAGAGAAACTTGTTGACAACATTTTATGTTTATTTGGTGAGAAGCAAATTGAAAGCACACTTTAAAAAACCCAACAAAAACAGCAACAACAAAAATAAGGCAAAATAAATCCAGCAGTTGCAACAGAATATTTAGTCTGGAAAAACAAGTGGTGAAACACTCCAAGACTTTTGTTGTTTCCACAGCTTGTCCATAGCCACATACACAGGAAAGACCTAACACCCTAAATAATGGGCCACCGCCTAATATTTCATTCACATGTGTGAGAATAATAATTTTGCCTCATAAGACAGGTGATTTGCTCAGAAACAGCTGAGTCCTGTAAATTAGCATCACCTGGAAGGATGTCATTCCTCTGCCTAGTCTGGTGAAGGGCTGTCTTTGCACAGGATGGCTGCGTGAGCGTCTCTTCAGTCCAGAGATGAATGGGTGGTGGTTTTGCACTCCATGCTGTTTTCTTTTTTCTTATTCATCGTGATGACTGTTCTGGTCAGTTAACAACTGCCATTATAAAAAAAAAAAAATAATTTTTTTCTTTCAATTACTGTAGCAATCCCACAACAATAATTAATTGTAGGAGGAACTGCTTCTAAGTGACTTCATAAAAGCCATTCTATAGCATGCCAGCAGCCAAGGTATCTGCTGGATAAGAGGCGAATTTTATTAAAGAGGCTGCCAATACATTGTGGAGTACATTAAAATAAGTACTTTAATTTACTAGGGAATGCAATCACGATTCTAATTGCAGGGAAATGCTTAACTGAGACTTTATTATTAATTAGACCTGACCTAATGATTAACTTTTACAAATAGAGCAAATCCTGCTTATAGGCAAGCAGTATTACCTATAAATTCTCAGATGCACTTTCCTTTTATCCTCCTTGCTGTGATTGAACCTAAATATTTACATCACATTGGGGGCCTCTTCTTGGCCCAGTATGTTATTTCTGTCATTGTTATGTTTTGCTCTCGGGGTGGGTCAGCCGGTACTATAGAAGATAGTTGGTAAATCCAAAATCCAGGTGGTGCAGACAAATGTCATACATGAAGAACTGAAACTAACCCAAGCAATGAATCTAGCTCAAATATATAGCCAGTTCAGGATGTTCAAAGTGGTATTTATACTACCAGCTCTCTGCTTGGTATCCTTGGGCCCTAGAGAAAGAAGGACGGAAGGTGTAACACTGTGCAATAAAAATTGTGATAAAAGCATTTCCCTCCACAGGAAGCCCTAAATTTCTGTGTCAACAGAAGTAAGCAAACAGATATTGTGCAATCATTTGGCACTTCTGTTTGATGATTTAAAAGATCTCATAAGATCAGGTGAATAATTACCTTTCCCAAATGGAAGGGTTGTGGATAATAATTTCAAAAAGATCTCAGTGCTTCAGGAAATCTTAGAAGTGACACAGCATACTTGCAAACAGAAACTCAGTTTTACTGGGGAAGAGCAAAATGTCTCTGAGCGCTGAGAGAATGAAGTTATAGTACTGCCTTGAAACAGTAGTATGGGAATGGGGGAAGGAGCTGGAGAGAGAGAGTAAAATGACCCAGCTACAGTGAAAATCAAAATGATGAATAACATAAGATAGAAAGGCAGTTTCTAAGCACAGAAAACTAGGAACTTCTGAAAACCTTATGCTCAATGTCTTATCAAGGTCAGACATGAATACAGTGGTCACAATGGAAAAAACTTTTAATATTCAAGTGTAGGCTTAAAATGCATATTGATTGTGCACATCTGCCTATGTGGTACTGAAAACCACAGCATTTGGGCAGCTAGGTTCCTTTGATCACAAATATCACTACTTTGATAAATGTCTGGCAGTAAAAAAATAAAGCATAAGTGTTGTGAAAATTTCATTATGTTTAAATGTGTAATTCTGTTGGCACTGTTACTTCACAGGTTCATTGACAGTAACATGCTTTGAGACACTCAACGTCTTTGTATCTTTAGCCAAGAATCAGAGCAACTGACACTGAAAACTGAAACTTGGCTGCAGGTTCCAAGTACAAATCTGAACCTTTTTCTTGAGTACTTCTTCGAGAGCTACTGAAGCCACTGGCATGGGGAAGACCTAGTCTACTTGGCAGGTTATGGAGCCTTCATGCCTTTTAAGACTAGATGGGAAAAGCATTCCCTGAGAACGAGGTTGGTGCAGCTCCAGACAGAATGACTAAGGAACTTTCTTGGTTCCTTGCAACCGTATTTTCTTTGATGCGACTTATCATTTTCAATATGAAGGCATGCAAGATCAAAAAAAAAAAAAAAAAAAAAAAAAAAAAAAAAAAAAAAATCTAATGCAATGTTTCTTGACCTCCATTAATTGATGAATTGAAAATTATAGTATGTAGAGTATGTACCTCAAAGCTGTTACTTTTTTGTTGCTTCCAGACCTGCTTCATACTGCAACAAAGCTCACAGGTAAATTATGTGTTTTAAACCCAAACAAAAGCAATTAACTGTATCACTCACACTCAGACAGCAGTGCACATCTTTCTCCTTTTATTGCACTTTAGACTTTTTTTTTTCTTCTTTTTCTTTTTTCTTTTTTTTTTTTTTTTTTTTTTCCAAATAAAGCAGCAGCACAGATAATCTATCTCTCACCTACTTGGGAGGTTAAGTGTGGGGCTGTGGGCTGCCCCGGGGTGTAAGGCGAACGGCGGGGGACCAGGACACGGGTCTTAGCCCCGCGGTAGAGGACTGAGATCGCCCGGGGCTCACCAGCATCCCGGTTCCCGGAGCAGAAACAGGATCCGGGCCGCGGGTTTAGAAGGCATTTCGGAACAGGAAAGGAAATTGCGCTTCCCATCCGTCTGCCCCGGCTGTCAGCCCCGTCGGGTTTAGCCGGGGAGCTGTTGCCATCTAATGGTGGAGACCGGGCAGTGGCACACCACCTCCGAGGGTGTGAAACCAAAACGGGTCCCGGGGAGGGCTGAACCGCTGCTGCAGCTCCTGGAGACTCCGTGTTCCTTCGAAGTCTGACCTGGAAGCCACCGAAGGACCTGGGAGCCCTTCATCAGCTTCAAATAATCTGTTTTTTACAATTTTCATAGAACAAAGCTTCCCTGAAGTGGGTTCTACCAGTGAGATCGGACAACCTCATAGCCCACTGCATATCCTGTGGGCAGCAAGGGAAAGACTGTGAGAATGTAGTATTTTAGGGACTTTCACACTTAGAAGCAGCATCCATCAAATTCAGTCAGGCCTCGGGTGAGGACAAAGCTTTTCTAAAGTTACACTAATTAGTGTGAAGTTCGACATGGCTTTTAGTGCAGTATTTTTATTTGCAGCTAAGCTCCTCTTGAAAAAATATCTCAAAAGAACGGTAACAAAAGACACTAATAAATCCAAAAGTCTGGCTCTCTTGGTCACCCTCTGGGAAGTGCTAAAAACAAAGATCATGTTACATAACATTGTTATTTAAAGCTCAGAAGAATCGATCAATCAGAAGCTGAAGAACTTCAAACTCTGTTAAGAATATTAAATGAGACCAATTCTCAAGGCCGATATGTCAAACAGAAAACAAAGAGATCTTTTTGCTGATGTCTGGTGACTGTGCTAGGAAACAAAATTCACTTCCAGTCCTGTCAGGCAAAACACAGAACTATATGTAAACGGTAAGGGGAGAGGTTAGGAAAACAGCATAAACACACAGACTTGCCACATACTCACTCCATATATCTAGATCTATGGATTTATACCTATTTATAGACTTTATATCTAGTACTTTTTTTTTTCAACAATTATACTGTATGTTAGATTGAGACCAGTCTACCAAGCCTGGAGGTGCTGGGAACAACCCAGTAACCCCCAGCCTGTCACTTACGAAGCCCCTCCATGTGTGCCTACGGTGAGGACAGCCTGTCTTACAAGCAGGTACAGAACTTCGGCAGCTTGTTGCTACCGAAGGTTGTGGTGGCAGATGTGGTTCCCATCCAAAGACAAGACGCGGAGATCTCAAGAAGACTCAATAGCTAAAGTCTCTTGTCTTCTGGGCCCCTGCCAGGTACCCTGGCTGGAGTGCCCGGACACAGGCGCCTTGTTGCCTGCATGCCAGCCGGATTACGTGGACACATGCGACTTGGATCTTGAGAGTATGTGGGTGACAGAGCGTGAGTTTTGGTTTAAGTCAAATGCCTCTTTCCCACTTGCAAAGTCTCAGGGTTCAGCTTTGCGTATCGCTCCTACAATATTAATTACTACAGTAATTGCTCCTGCAATATTAATTGCTATAGAGGTGGCATTTTTGAGACCACAGTCTGGGTGGTAGAGATGTAACCATGAAGCTCCTGAACAGAAAGAAAGTGGGAGAGGGGGAAGAGGTAAGAAAAGGGATATGATTTTGCTATACCAATTTCCCAGCACGAAACAAAGGAGGGAAGTTTCCTTTGGTAATTCTCTTCATCTTTAGATGTTACCTGTTGGTGGGAGATATCAACTCACTATAAGAGCAGCACAATAAAAAGTATTGTCTTATATTAGCCAATGACCCTTGAGCCCAGCTGTTATTACAGAGAGGGGTGAAGCACCAGAAACAGGTTAACAATTCAATTGCTCTCTATCCAAGCACCTTGCTGGCCCTCAGGATATCAGTAAAAGTATCTGTGTCTAAACATAGACAAGCACGCAAGAAAAAAATCTGTAGTTTAATTGTCACTTCCAGGAACTTGGTTACATGCTGATTTCAACTAAAAATGCAAGATTGCAGGTAGTGCAAACCTACATGTGAGAACTGCCAGACGGGTTACAGAAAACCAAAGCTGAATAGAAAAGAAAATGGTAAAGTTTCCAGAAAATGTTTAAATGTCCTGTAGCTTTCCGCAGCAATGCTGGAATTTGTTAGGATTACACAAGATGTTGGCAGACTTCAGCTAGCAGCATTTTGGTTGAGTAACTCTAAATTTGGGGTGCTGAGCCCTCTGCATATTATCCCGAGTGATCAGTGCCAAGTCACGCTAGAGAGTGGCTCCAGCAAACCCCCGCCAGGACAACGGCACCACACACATCCTGTGGGATCTTTAAAAGGGCAAATTCAGGGGAAAACTCTAAGGCTCTGTTATTATATTGTGGTTATCAATAAAGCCATATTTGAAGAAAAAGCCTGCATTTTGAAGTTCAGGTTTGAGGCCCTCTCTCTCTGAGACTGATAGCCCCAGGTAAAGCTGGTGAAGGAGACCCTACGTCCCGCACCAGCCTGGTACTGGGGTGCAGTAGTATGGGGTTATGGAGGAGCAGGAGCAGAAGGGAAGAGCATGGCAACATGTGTGTGCAAGCAGGGAGAAGGGCCACCTGCTCAGGAACAATGGGTGAGTCTGTGGCCTCCTTGGGGCCAGCAAAGCCCCAGGGCTCCCTTAGAAAACTTGCTGCTGGTAACTCAGCCCACTGACTTGTGGTTTAGAAAGTTCACGTTATAAAGAATACCACTGCTAATTGCAAAAGCCAGGATGTCAGGACAGGTAACTATTGAACTTTCATTTGTGAGTCCCCTTTTCTATAGATCTTTAAGGCAAGGTTGTCCCTGCAAACCCATGTCATGGTCAGTGCTATACATACCAATACATAGAGCACAAACTGCCTGCACCCTTTCTTTAGGGATTTTTGCAAACTGTGCATCGTACAAAAGCACCTCAGCTCACTTGAGATCATAGACTTGCTTGATGAATACCACAGCCTCTGAGTGACCTGGGATGCTTGTTTTTGTTGGCCAGATGACAATATATGGGAGACAATGAATACTAACCATATTGTATAATGATTTGGCCCAACTATAAGGTTCTCTTTTTTCTCTTCAGGAGAATCAGGAAAAAACTTTTAGAGCTTTCACTTTATGGCAAAGGCCTGCTGAGTTCAAACTGAAGAGGCATCATAAATTCAGTGAGATGACTTTTATCCAGCCCATTGGTATACTTGAGATATTGTAGAGGGAAGAAAATATGTAAAGAACATACAGTCTTTTGAAAAAAATTATCTTTTCGGCCATTTAAAAATGTTTTTCATTAAAAATCATTGGGTTTTTTTTTTGTGGTTCCCCTCCATTTTGAATTACACCTTTGATACTAATCCCTAGAAGAGAAGGCTTATGCTCAATATTTTTCCATGTCTGACAAATGCCATGGGAAAAACAGAGCACTGTCACAGACTCAAGACACATCTTTGAAGATACCCCATTTTCTCAATCTGCTGCTCAGCTGTGTTTTGCACTCCAGGTGTTTCGCCAGAAAGTAGAATTTACTCCTAGTGGTACAGAGAGTAAAAAGGAGTTTACAGCATCTGCCTTGACTCTGAGTGGCCAACACAATGTACAACCAGTCATAAACAATTTATAGCTGTGACCAAAAGGAGTTGGTTATGTACCTGTCAGGCAGGGTAGTTTTATCCACAAATACTTAATTAAGTTAAATATACAGGTATGGACACACAGGTTAGGCAAATGAGTTCTTACCTTTTCTTTGTGCCCCTCTTCTCTCCATGCATCCCTACCTAACTCTTAGAGGAGTCAAGGCAACTTCTGTGTACTTGCCCATGAAGATATACAGGAAAACAAAGCAAATTCCATACCATTCTTTATACATCATTAAGATTTCTTTCAGTTAGAAAACTCCAGTTATGGTTGCCCTAAACCTACACTGCCTTGCACAGACAGACACACACACTAAGTCTATATTTTCCCTAAATTGCTTCACTTGCCTGAGCAGTAATAAAATGGACTGGTAGGGCAACTCCCAAATTTATCACCACTTTGTAGTCTACAAAGATGGTGTTGACAGGTTTCTCTTCTGCTGGAATGAGAAGAATGGTCTGCCTACCCTGCTCAGCTGGGCTCTGTGCATTTTCAACCATGTCTCCAGTCTAGAGCACCTGCAAATATCAGGTCTCCTTCTTTGACTGAAAGGAATACAACTGACTGGGCTCCAATGGGCTGCTTTTTGTCTATATTAAAATAAAATCATAAGAAAGAAACTTGATGCATGTGGTCATAAGAAGCAATGATCCCTTCACTGAAAAAGGCCAAGCCTCCATAACACTACTTTTTTTCCATGCCTCTTGTTCATGCACATGCAAATACAAGATATATCTATATATATAAAAAAATATCCATGTATAGATACAAGTTTGTATATACTTAATTAAAGACATCAACTGAACATGGTCTGTTCATCTGAGGGACATTGACATATGAATTAGGAATGCTTGCAGACATTAAAGAGTTACCAACAGATAGGATTCATCCTCTAAAGGTTAGACTTTGAAAAAAAAAAAAGTTATTCTTTGATAGATTTCTGACTTTTAGTTCTCTGAGGCCTATGTCTGAAGAATTATTGTCTCCAGAAACCATTGGAGAAACAGCTTTGTCCTATTACTTGTCTAGAAACTTTTTCCAGGAAATTATTGTAATAGAAAAAACCCTACAGAATAAAAAAATATTCTAGACACATATGAATACATCAAAAATTCTTATTACCTTGCCTAGTACACAAGAGATGTTTAATCTAATTACAGTACTTGTTGCATTAAAATATCAACTGGTTTTGAACCAAAAAAAAGCTAATAACTGCAAAAAAAACCCAAACCCTCATCAAATATATTTTAAATTGAATGCATGAAGTGGAGGGGGGAGAGAGAAGCCAGAGAAGTTCAAATGAAAGCTTTGTAGGACCACAAAGAGACCATTTGCTGACCCAGGAGCTCTGTGACCTCCTGGGCTACATCAAACCATGTTCTCCACAGTACAATACTGTAGCAGCTTTTCTTAAAACACGGCTTAGAAATGCTTCTTTTGTTATGAATGATGTGAGAAGGCAAAAGGGGAGAGGGGAAATAACACAGACTGAGGCAGAACAACTTTTTCTGCCCAGAGTATAACGAGTGCTCCCTGCTTTTGGGTTGGTGAAAAAGGGATAAAAAGCAATAAATCAAAATTGTTGTCCTTACAGTCTCTTTTTGACTTTGACAGAAAGATGGCAAGATGCATTACATCTAAGCTTCAAAATATTGTTCTCATTCCCCTACCCTCCCAAAGAATGATTGGAATAACATATTGTAGCAGTGATTTACAGGTTAATAACTGCAATCATTTTTCACCCACGTTAATAAATAAACTGCCTGTATTCGAATTAACTGTATTAAATCAAATAACTTTGATTTAACAAGGCTATTTTTTAGGAGCATGGACCTTAAATATAGAGCTGCTTAAATTTTCTCTTGGAAATTATACATCCACCCAAAGAAAGAAATAATTTGATTTCTAGCTGGTTAGGAGAAAATCACACACTGTGTCCTTAGGAAGGCTTTATATGAAATAAATTAACATACATTATAGTCAATTTTTCCTATTGAAGGTGCATAGATGAGTGAAATATTACTTTTAAATAATAATTAGCCATTGCTCATTCTTAAAAATATGGAACTGTTTAAGCATTACATACCCAGGCCCAGTTTTCTTCCAAAAGTTAATGTTTCAGGTAGTGGGCTGGAGTACTATAATATGAAAGGTGTCACAAATACTTTTGAAAGACTAAATTAGAACTCAAAGGATCTTGACAAGTTGGAGAACTGGTCTAAAAACTGAGAGAAACAATAGTAGCAGTACATTTAAATGAGGTTCATGGTAGATTATAGATTAAAAGTGAGTCAACAACATGAGGCTATTGCAAACACAAAAGCTATATGCAAGGTATAGGAAATTATTATTGTACTCTCCTCACTGTTGGTCACATCTGAAGTGGTGCTTTTGGCACTTCAATGAAAACAGATGGAGATAACGGGGGAGAGACCCCAAGTAGACCAGCAAGTATAGAGAGGGTTTAATGAGCATATAAATGAGATGGAAAAGCTGAAGGTTCTCTATCCTGTCTCTTCTAAAAGAGGAAACTGAAAGGAGATAAACTGACAGATTTCCAGTGAGGACATGCTCAGCTGTTCCTTCTGACCAGTGGAAAGAAAAATGAGAAATCTGCATATTTTGTTTCAGAAGTCATTAAAATTAGTCATTAGGAAATGCTTGTCTATCTGTAAAAGTACTGCAGAATCTGGGAGGGAAGAGGATTTCCCTTTTTAAAACATTTTCAATAGATATTAAACCATTGCTGACATGTGTCTGTCCGAATTTATCCTTCTGCAGAAGCATAGAGCAGATGACCTCCAGAGGTGCCTTCCAGTTCTTCTCAGTGAAGCTATAGGGAGCTCTGTGCTAGCAGGCAAAGGAAACAGCAACAGCTACTGAGTAACAGCTCACTTCGCTGAGATTTTTTTTTTCATCTCTGCCACTGGCACACATCCATGTTCTGAATTTACATGCTCCTGAATTGCATCCAAATAAGTGTCTACACATAATTATAAATATGTCCTGTAGGCCAAAATAATTGTTTCTTTTAGCATGAATCATCTTGAAGAGCATTTTATTATTATAAATGAGAAAGTTTCTAAAAATATATTATGCCCTATTTGGCATGGTATTAGAAAAATACCAGGGTATTAGACTTGAAAACGTCCCCTCCATGCCAAGTCTTACACAAGTTGACTGGTGTATCTGAGGGCAGAATTTGTCCTACTGTAATTAAATCCAAACATTGTATCAGAGTTTAACTAGCTCAAGACCTTGCTTTCTGGTGTAAAGACAGTGGAAAATTCTATTGTCTTTTTTTTCAGTGTTTTTGGACTGCAACAGCCCTTCCATGGGTTTTAATCATATGGTGGACACAGTTCAAAGGTAATGTATCTGCCCAGCACAAACAAATAAACAGATCAGTGCGACTAGAAAGGCAGAATTTACAGCTAGAACTGAGTTTTCCTTTCCTTCTTCCTGCTCATCATCTTTAGAAAGAACAGATCCTGCCAGCAGCTCTGTGAGAGATACATCTGAAATGTGTCAATGATGCCTAATACAAATTCTGAGTCACTGCATGTGGACTCATCCACAAGGGCTTCTACATTTCTTGGTCATTATTCCAAAGGTAACCGCTGATCTTACAGCAGCCTGCTGTCACTGGAACACACAGGGATAGATTTTCCATCTGCTAAATACATTTTGCAAGGCTTACAGATTGCAAAGCAGAATTTGGAATGGCACCAATATAGGTTAGGGGTGGACCTGCTGGAAAGCACTTCTGAGGAGAAGGATCTGGGGGTCCTGCTAGATAGTAAACTATCCATGAGCCAGCAACATGCCCTTGTCACCAAGAGGGCTGTTGGAATCCTGGGCTGCATAGGAAAGAGTGTGGCCAGTAGGTCGAGGGAGGTCATTCTCCCCCTCTACTCAGCACTGGTGAGGCCACATCTGGAATACTGCATCCAGTTCTGGGCTTCCCAGTTCAAGGGAGACAGGGAATTACTGGAGAGAGTCCAGCATAGGGCAACAGAGACGATTAAAGGACTGGAGCATCTCCATTATGAGGAAAGGCTGACAGAGCTGGGACTCTTTAGCCGGG
Organism: Pedionomus torquatus; assembly: GCA_013398155.1. Classification (NCBI taxonomy): domain Eukaryota; kingdom Metazoa; phylum Chordata; class Aves; order Charadriiformes; family Pedionomidae; genus Pedionomus; species Pedionomus torquatus. The sequence continues at coordinate 465,444 of VZRU01007625.1, forward strand.
AGAAGGCTGAGAGGAGACCTTATTAATGCTTACAAATAGGAGGATGGAGCTAGACTCTTTTCAGTGGTTCCCAGTGACAGGACAAGGGGTAATGGGCACAAACTGGAACAGAGGAAGTTCCATTTGAATATAAGAAAAAACTTCTATGGTGGAGGTGACAGATCCCTGCAACAGGTTGCCCAGGGAGGGTGTGGAGTCCCCTTCTCTGGAGACCTTCATGACCACCTGGATGCAGTCTTGAGTAATGTGCTGTAGGCAATCTTCAGCAGGAGAGTTGGACTAGATGATCTGTAGAAGCCCGTTCCAACTCTGACAGTTCTATGATTCCACAATTCCATTATTTTCTTTGGGAAGTTTACACCCCACTGTTGGAAATTTTGCTGGTGTAACACTGGGAGAGAAACACTCCATTTAGCTAGAAAGAAATTTTTTGGCTTAACATTACTAGAAAGCCAGTAGCTGGAGTAAAAAAAGGACAGAGAAGTGATTAAGATATGTAAATTTGAAAGACTGAAGCTCCACTATGTCACATTCCCTACTTTGAACTAGTTTGAAGTCCTGAAAATCTCTGCCATTTTAAATTTAAGCACAATTTGGAATAGGGGATGTCTTAACCCATGAGTGTCTTTGTGCTTGAGAAGGAGTTTCTCTTTCTGGATTTAATACAGTAAACTTACACTGAGTGCAAGGAGAAGGGCAGATCCCTTCCATTGTATTACATTTGCTTGTTCCATCAGAAAAGCTGAATTTGCCAGTGAATGAGGCAACCATCTCTGTGGACCATAGGACTTCTCATCAGAAATTATATCCTAACATCTGCTTGGCATGGTTTTCCCATGGGCTGTGTTATTGCCCTTACTGGGGAGTTTTTCACAACCCTGCGGAGAAAAGAACAGGCTTGGTGCTGTTTGGTTGAAAGTATATTCCCAGCATCACCAAGGTTTGGGCTTGGCTCAAAAGAAAAAGTTTTAATGGGAATGACTTTTGAGAACTGCATCTTTATGTCTGGAAAAGTATATCTGGAGGCATTATCCAATCACTTTTTTTTCATAGGGGACAGCTATTGGAAGCAAGCTGGCCCAGGACACAGCTCTGTTTTCTTGGCTTACAAAACTACTTTCTTCAGTATCCAGGACGGGTGGCAAATTAGGTAGATGACTGTGGGATAAAAACAGTAAAAGTTGTAGCATTTGCTTAATTTTAAGCTATAGTTTTATAAAGGAATATTACGGGAATTATTCCTTGAGCTGAAAACTGGATTCTGCTTTCAAAATAGGTGTCAATTAGGCATTCAGATGAGCAGCAAACATAATTGCAAGTCCACTGCAACTGTGAAGAATATCAATAAATGCTAAATGATTAATAGATATTATTTACAAAAATTTCTATGGTACATGCCAGTTTTCAAAACTGCACTAGAATTTTATAATAATTTGATTTGATAGCTTGACAAAAAAAAAGGCTTAGCAAGCCAATTAATGCATCATTCACCTTGTATACAACGAAAAATGGTAACTTAGTTGTAGCTGAGAAGAGAAGAGAAGGGAAGAGAAGAGAAGAGAAGAGAAGAGAAGAGAAGAGAAGAGAAGAGAAGAGAAGAGAAGAGAAGAGAAGAGAAGAGGAGAGAAGAGAAATTTCAGTTGGAGGGGACTTACAACAATCTTTGGAGCAAATCCAAATGCAGCTCTTCAAAGTATTTGCCTTTTCATGGATCACATCTATGCTTCAGAAAGAATCCAGATCATAAAACATAATTCAAATTTTGTTTTGATCACTCACTCCTGTATGAAAAATATTTAAATAAACATAGCAGAACTAAGGTAGATGGTCTGGGATATTATTAGATGCACTCATTCATAACAAAGAGGAGCAAAATATTTATATGATACTGTATGGTCCTATTTCTATTCTGTATTGTTTATGAGAAGCATAAGTTCTCATTCAAAAAAATTCTCTCTTAAAAGAACTGATGGGCAAAAGCTGACAGGTATAGAAAATGGTTGTGTGGAAAAGAAATGAGCCACTTACACTTACAGACTATTCAGTCCTTAAAGATAAACAGAAACTGATATCAGAAACTGATAAAAGAAATGGACTAGTAGGATAAATACAGCAGCACTTACGGAATTCAAAAGAATTCCTGAATCCTGGATATAAGTAAAAGTATATGCCAGGCAATGTAGGGTGTCCGTATCCTATATATTGAACTAGGAGTGCTAGAAGATTGAAGGGAGGGGTAAGTGGAGGAGGATGAGAAGGTTCAGCAGTAGATTATATTAAGACTTGGAAAGATGCCTCTTCTAAGCAATATTAAATACAGAAAAGGTCAACATTTTTGGCATTCAGGCCAAACCTAAATGAGAAGGGTTCAGCACTGTGCAACCCCTGTAATATGCTGTTAGCTCTTTAGCAGCTAGAAAAGATGTTATCAGCAGAGGCAAGAATGCAGAGGAATGTTCTTGGAGGCTTAAGGCAGATAAAAGAAAGGAATAAGATGTCACTTTTTTTTTTTTTTCCTGAGATCAAGAAGATGTAGCATATACACAAATTTTATGAAATAGGTGCCAGAACAGAAAACTTTTTTCTGAAGGAAACGAAAAAGAAAAGTAAAACATATCCTTTGAAACAGCTAGTCAGCTCAGCAAAAATATTTTTCTCTTGACCTTTCAGTCAAGATGCCATGGATGTGCAGCATTAGTTGGTATAAATACATTACTGGCCATGTGATTTTCAGATACGATAGTCTAGTCATAGTAAACAGAGAGGTGGAAAGAAGACACAGAATAATGTCAGACAGCATTAACCAACCCCTTGCAGATCTGTCCTTTTGCATTGCCTGAAATGAAACTCGTATATTTAAACGTCATCCTTTTGCAAGCCTGGAGATACAAAGCACTGTCAGTTTATACTCTTTAAAAGAGCTTCCGGAAGCGTCTTGGTTCACCAAGGCTCATTGAAAACAGCAGCAATCTTCACAGCTGCTTTATTAGGACGATAATCATTCTAATTATAGGGAAAAAAAATTATTTTTATAGTGTCTAGTTAGCACAAAAGTGACCGAGAGTCTGGAGCTATATTTCAGCCACTGCCCTTAAATGGACTGCACAAGAGGTTACAACAGCTAAACTTTTGCTTCTATTTTATTGCTTCAGTCACAAGGTTTTAAGCTCTATTTATACAAGTGGTTTGAGTTATAAAACACACATTATTACTTATAAGTAATTGAAAATAGCCTCCCAGACAAACAGAGATCTGGCCACCTGAACTGTAAGTTTGCCTAGCAAAACTATAATTTGATAGGTGTGCGACAAATGGTAGATATCCGGCACTAATTCTTGTGCATGTCATTTGATACAAAGATGTAAGGAAAACAGTAGCAGAAGTATACACAGTTATTTCGAGTTTAAGTCACTAGGAAAATTATTGGGAAATTGCAAATGTCTCCCATTAACTTTTTAACTTTATTAGTATGTTTTCAATTTAGCTGACAAGCTCCTCCTTTGCAGGTCCTCCAGGAATGTATAGAAAAATAAGGTACTTGATAAAATGTTTCCATGCAGAATTTGGTTTCAGCTATGCAATAAAAAGTATGCACTCAAGGGCAGATTTAGGTTTTTTCCTCTTCAGGCTGGTGGAAACTGGAAACATTAGAGAAAAAATGCTTTGCTCTCCTAAGGATAGTTTTTTTTAGCAACGCGCCTGGCATACCTAAAGAGAAGTCAGTATGGAAGCTAAAATTTGCAAGAAGAAAGAGAAATATTCACAGTAAAAGGGGTAAAGAAATTTCAGAGTCTAACAACTTGGGACTTAGTCTTGCTGCCATTGAAGTCAAGGCAAACCATGTAAATGAAATTGGAACTCCTTCTAACACAGGAATAGGGGCATATAGCTCTTGAGTAACTTGAATAAAACCTAACCCGAAAGTGTGGAATTCTCTGTGACTACAGAGGATTACGGTCAACTTTATGTTATGTTCTGTTTCTGGTAAGCCTGGGTAAAATTTTCAAAGTCAGCTGAGTGTCCTTGAAGCCTCATTCCTAGAAGAGACTTCAGCACTTTAGAGATTTTTACTCCGTACCTCTTTCCAAACCACTTTTGTGTGTTTCCCTCCAACGTATGCCCTTTAAATTGGTGCCATGAGCACACTTTGTACTGGAATGCAGCCAGAAGCTGGCAGTATAAATAGCTGCTCTGCTTAATTACAAAGGGAAGGTCGTTTTCTTTTAGATTCCTACAACCAACAGTATAAAAATCCAGTTTCAGAAAATGTCAAATTCTGAAGTTTACATATTCATTTAAATACCTCCAAATATGTATTCTAGCAGATGAAACATGAATGTAAGAGAAACATCAAAAAACTTCCAGGTTTTGTGTTTTCTTTGAAGTAGGGAGTGGCTTTCAGTAAAAACTAAGGTAATAGATGTGAATCTCTATAAATAGCACACTTGCATGTCATGATGGTTTTAAGCAGAGCTTCCCTTTGACTCCAAAGAAAAATCCTGTTTTCAAATTTTTGTCATGATATTGCTCTACCCCAGTTAATATCACCCACCATGAGTATTGCAAGCTGTGCTACAGAAGGCGACCAGCTAAACCTTAGAAGAGCTTGGAAGGGAAATGCTGCTGTTTCTACTTTACAGGCAGCTGAGCAGACTCAGGGAATGAGCTACATCCCTTTATGCTCTCCATCAGATTGTATTGAACACCACAGGGTTGATTTTCTTGTTTCCATAACTCATGTTCTGGGTAACTGAGTTTTGTGCATGTGTGCACACAGCCTGCAACCCCCTAAAACCTAATTGAGATGCCTTCATGGATCAAAAATAAACTTTTTAGGTTTTGACCATTCTAAACATTTCTCAGTCTACAGGATGAGGAACGCTTGAGCGGGGTTTGGCTGAGCAAGTGCAGTTGGAGCTAATGTCAGCTTTAGTCTACCCTGTGGCAGTAGATGAACATGGTATCCGCATACCACTAGCATCAAGCAGATCTGGGGGCGACAGCCTGTTGCGCAGAGAGTTTCCTGGGCTGGAGCATCCGTCCTGTTTGGAAGCACTCAGAGCCAAACCCTGCAGCCCTTGCTGAGGCACGGCTCCAGCTGGCTCCATCGGCAGCATTGCCTGAGTCAGGGTCGCTGGGGCTCTCTTGTTGGTGGGAGCAGCACCAGCGCTAGCCCTCGCCTGCCGGGGCCCACAGGAGGCAAATGCCTGTGGTCTTCAGGACCACCTAAGGGGCTCGGCGACAACAGCGCTGCTGACACGTGTGCTACAGGCTGCTTTTAATTAGTCGCAGGCGGACTTTTTCAAACAGAACCAGGCAAAATTTTCCCTCTCAGAAAAAATGCTGAAAAGTTTAACATTTCAAAAACTCTTTGGAGCCTCACTGAACTTCGGCAGAGCACAACTTTGAAAGGTGTGGTTTTCCTCCAGTATTGCAAATGTCTGAGACAAGGAGGCACTGAAGCTTGATTTCCAGACCAATTATTTTCCAATAAGCATCCAAATGTGTTATTTGAACAAACTTTTTTAGCCTTTTAAAGTTTGCCCACCCATCCTTCAACTGATCTGCTCTTCAAAGCTCTGCGGTTATTTAATACAGTAGCATTCTGAAATCTTGCTGCTGAAGCAGGAGTGTATGGCTTAGTCACCATATGGTGATCAAAACTGTACTGTGCATGAAGGAACACAGACCAGAACCACATTTTCTTCTGGGGTTCTTCTGCTTCACTGTGTCATTGAGTTCAGTCTCCTATCACCAGTACCTAATCTTAAGAAGAACACTAAATGGTCTGGACACCTCTGAACACCAGAGTTGGGGTTATACCATGTTACTGCATTCTCTTTGCAGTCACTACAGAAAAGAGAAACTTCAGCATGATTTGTCTATGATTTAATTTACATGACTACTTCATGGGGCATTAACCATACCCTCAAAGTGCCTACTCTTCTGTACTGACTATAAAGTCCATGACTAGCTCATGTGCTGACAACTAGAAAGCAGTTGTGTGAAGTTCTGAGAAAGGAATACATCCTCTCTGAGTAAACTTTTGAGAATTCCCCATTAAGGAGGCTGGGATGACTAGCTCAGATATTGACACCTACAGTGAAGACAGCTATATTTAGCTAGATTAATCTATTCCATGTTTGGCCACATTCACCACTTTTCCTCATCATCCACCACCCCCACAGTTTCTCTTTCCAGCTTTTTTCCCCACCTCAAAAATCCACCTCCTGCTTAGGAAGATTGACTACATATGCACATCATATACCTTTTGCTATTGTTGTCAAAATCCCTTCCTTCCTTTCTTTACATCTCAGCTGATCTCTGTATTTATCAAAAGCTCTCCCAGACTCCATCTTTTGCCAGTCTTACTCCCCATGGAGTGCTACTTCTTCTAACACTTTGGACTACTTTGGATTGCCATTACAGAGTACTTCCCAGCTATCCAAAATCTTATTCACACACTCACTGGGACAAGCCACTTCTGACAGGAGTATAAAATACCTTTTTTTTCTGTTACTAACTCTCAGAGCATATAACCAGAGTTGTACCCAATCTCGTGCTTTTGCAAGGCTGTCATAAAGAATCATACCATGTAAATTGTGGTGCCTTCAGAAGCTATTTAGATAGGAAAAAATCTAATTTTCTAGTCTTTTGACTAGAGGCAATTTTGTTGCTACCTGTGGTGCCTAGAGCTAGAAGAGCTGTATTCCTTTGAGCCCTCCAAGGCAAGACCTTTTGGTTTTTTTCCATAAATATTCAATAGGACACTGAGGACAGAAAAAAGCTCTGTCAATAAACAAAAAGAAGTCTCATTCTTTATACTGATAGATAAGTACTCATTTTCACTCATGGTTCCTCTCAGTTCTGGGACTGGAAACAGCCTGGAGGAAGAGGGAACAAGGGCACTTTGAGTATCACTGTCTGTCTCAGGATGAATCACACGTATGGGAAGATATATAAACAGTGTGACAGGGCATCCTGGACATACCACAGCAGTTACAGGATGAGCACTTTTTCTTTAAGGAAAGATACTGCTTTTAGCAGGAGAAGAAGGACAAAACCTTCAAAAAAGCTCCCAACAAAATAGGTCAGTGACCAGAGCTAATACAGCTTTTCTGTCTATAAGGATTCTCTACAAACAGAGAATGAAGGAATGATGCTCCTTATATTCATGCCACTATGTCAAATGATTTTATCATATTCCCTTTATATGATGCATTTTAAAAGGCTGCTGAGCAGCTTTTTGCAAACAGTATGCCATTGAGAAACTTACAATGACTACAATAGAACCAGGAAAGATTTCTGTGAAGAAAGGTGAAGTAGCCGTAAATAATAAATAAAGACAAAATAAAGTCATGCTTACAATGAGAACTAGAACTGGGAAATAAAAAGTGGAGGCATCTTCATCTAAAATATCAAGCCAAACTATCTCTACATTTTAGAAAGTCTAGATAATATAATTACACTTATTTATTTTCCTATCCTGGCATTTTAAAATTCTGTGCAGTAAGTGCCAAAATACCACAAAAGAGCTTATGTCCTAATTTTTTTCTGGCTGATTGTGATCAGGGAAATGCCAGAAATATCATGGGACATTTTTCTTACATTTGCAATTTGAAAAAGTAAAAATAAAGCAGCTTAACTTCTGAAACTAGTGCTGAGTGGGATCTGAGGTTTCTTAGAGTTGAGTAAACAATTTCCTGATATTACTGATAGACTAAGTCAAGATGAGAGATGGCAGATCTAACAGTAAAATGCCAGAGACTATAAAATAGAAAGTCTGGGTTACTCTTCTGTCACTGTCTTGCTCTGTGATCTTGTGAAAAGGCACTTTCTCTCTAAAACTAGCCTTTCCCTTGTGAAAAAGGACAGTAACACTCTCCCACTCAAAATAGTGAATATTATTGTGTGTAGTGTGTGTTCTTTTCATCAAATATGACGCTGCTTGGAAAGACTTTGATGAGTAGAAAATAATTCACATTTTTGATCCATCTCTTGGGTCATCTCATTATTTGATTTGATGACATGTAAGAAGCATGTAAGCAACACTTCTTTTCAATTGGACAGTTTTAGTCATCCTATACGTTCATTGCTTCTGTAGTCTTTTATCCCTGACTACCCTTTTCATTGATGCTGCCTAAAATATAAAAATTTAATACTGTCTGATGAAAGCATGAAAAAAGAACCGGATTTAATCTAAATTCAGTAAAATAGACATTTCTAATACAGTAATCTCTTATCTGAAATCCCTCAATGTATGATACTTCAGGGAACCTGGAATCCCAGAGTGAAAATAACCTATCTATACTTGAGATGCAGCAGTCTAGGTTGGCTACTTACAGAAATAACCACAAGGTGGAGATGTTACAAGCTGTTACTAGCAAATACAAAGCATCATGCCTAATACTGATATTTCCAGTTTTTATCTAGGGAAATAGTATCATATTTTAAATTAAAATTGTCTCTAGTGAACGATTATGATGTGATAAAAGTAAAGGAAGTCTGTAATAGCAAAATAATTAAAAGGAATGCTCTTGTCTGCCATTTCTATCTTGACCTTGAAGTTAGTTCCTCATATTTTACAAAATTTAATTATATTAACTTATTACTTTCTACGAAGGAATATGATTTATGTTAGTGAAATAAATTGCATATTTGGTAATTATATAGCTAGACTGCAAGTCAGCTTTGCATAATCATCCAAATATCCGTTAAGACCTTCAAACAGCCATACAGAAACTACCTGGACTTTAACTGTAGGAAGGAGTGGAGCAGATGGAGAGCGAGTGAGAGCACAAGTTGGAGTGTGCTGTATTTCAACGCCAGTGTCTGTCAGCACCAGTGACTGCCACCATCTCTCACAGTATCACCATCAAAGGAACTGCGGGTCAGAATTGCTTTGCACTCAGGAAACTTTCAATAGAAGTAAAAGGCAAGATTCACAATCGATCCCACCCACAAAAATAGAAAGAAATAATCCTGCCATTTTTATCTTCTCTATCCAGTAGTCAGAGCACTATGAAGGCGTGGAAAATGTGCATTTAGATCCTTTCCTGAAACCTTTAAAGTAGAAATCTGACTAAAAAATCCTGACCACCTCTCTGGTTAGGAAATATTCAAGGAAACTTGAAGATAGGATTCCAAACTCTGTATTGAATAAAAGAGAAATGTTGTCTAATTATTCTGCTGCAATGGGTAAAGGAGCAACCATCACCTTCTCCTGATCTACATGATACTTAACTGCTCTTGCGAATCCCAACTTTTAAATTATCCATTTTTACAATTTTCAAAAACATTTACTTTTCACTACCCACGTTTTTGGCAGTCAACAAATATCAAAACAGGTTTATGTGATTGCTCCAGAATGCTATATTTTCTAGGAAAGATAAGCTTTCCTACACCCATAGAGTAGTCTACTAATTTCTCTCCCCTTTTGCTTAGTTTTCTAAATCCCTGCTTTTTGTATAGGCTCTAGGGATATGTCCTGCAGGACTTCCCAAAATGCAACATACTACTGGTGCCAGCAATCTCAAGCTTTGCAAATGCAATAAATGCTTTCCATAGGAGGAGACCTTAAATCTGACTTGGAAAAGTATGACCTATGTTCCTGAAGGGGTTTTACACCACTGTCTTGAGATAATTAAGTCCTATGAGGTATTCTGAGACATGAAGAAAAATCTTTGGGAAGCAGTACTAGCATTATCAACATCTGTTAAATTTAAAACTTAAAAATTGTTTAAACTTAGGCATAAGTCATCTGTTCTTTGCCTGGAGATACAATCTGATATAGAAGGAACTAAAAAGTTTAAAAATCATCATCATAGTTCTACTTCTCCATAAAATATGTTGCAACGCTATATAACTGTTGGCTAAAATCTGTGTATATGTTATATATTCATTGCTAAGAGCTGTAAATTTATGTACAGCTATAGCTCATGGAGCCAACTTCTATCAAGCTCATCCTTCCAACCAGCAAAAAATTATCCCTGTGGGTTTCTCATATTACAGAAATCTTATAGCTGTGTTATGGAAAGTAAAAGAAATTTGCTCCTGTGTTTCACGTACACTATTTGTGCCCCTCCATGATCTTCCTCTGTAGTAATTAGGTTATCCTGAAATAGGATAATGTGGATGTGTGTTTTATATTATATGAATGTTTTTATCTATACAGAAACATATTTCTCTGATTCATTTTTCAAAAGAACTTTATCATACTTAGGAGGTAAGAATCTTCATATTGCAAACATTTTGTCCAGCTTACCCTAACTGTAGTAGTATTTTATCATTGCTAGTATTAAAGCTTAGAAATCCCCGACTCACTGACTTCTAATTTAAAATTCTAGGTTCTTACTTCTCCTCTGTGGTCTTACTGTATGCATTGGTTAGACTTTACAAACCAGGTAATGAAGATAGAAAAATTTCACAATACCAGACTGTAAAATATTAACTTTAGGTGAAACACCCTCCAATGCAGAAGCCAGAAGACAACTCATATATAGCTTAAGAGTATGGGTTGCAGCTGGCACTCCTCACAAATTCTCTATCAAGCTCTAGAATGAAGTACTTAAGGCTGATTCAGACAAGTAAGAAGAGGGTTACTTCAGAAAGCAGAAGCTTATTTGCTTTTTTGTCTCTATTTTTTCTGTCGATCTCTATATCCGGAGCATTTGCAAACACAATGGACCTAGTGGTGTCAATTTTTTCTTATTATCAGTACATAAACCCACAATTACACATTCATGATGAGTCACTACACACTTCTGTGTGAACTGTGTAACTGCAGACGTTGTTCTCTGAAAACTGAAAAATGTACCCACAGCTATTTCTAGTTAAGGAGGCCCACTAAATATATGTCTATGTGTGTTTAGATCAGCAAAGACCCTTACAAGGCAGCAAATCCTTAAAATCAACAAAAGTGTGAGCTGCTAGCTACTGTAATTGCTAGCAGTGAGTCATGTTAACAGAGAAATGTTGAAATATGACCTGTTTTATTATTATTATGAGGGGCCATAGCTAGATTCAACTGAAGAATATAGGGCTCATGGGAAGCCTCATAAACACTGACATAATCAAGTATTGGTTTTAATACAAATTCATAAATTTTTATAGGTGTCGAGTTGTCGGGCAGATAATATATGACCAAATCCTGGATAAAGTATACGGAAAAAAAGCATTCCAGAAGGACTGCAGATATAACACGATACAGTGCAATGCCATTGAGGACTGCAGCGTTGTTGGGACCACAGCTGTGAGTGAAGGGGTCCACAAAGAATTTTAACTGGTGCCTTTGGAGGCCTGGCTTGCATCCTGAAAGCCTTCTGTACTTAGAGAAAGCTTCCTTGAAACTGTTAACAAAAGCTAAAAGAGAAATATCAGCAGCATATGTGCTGAGTGTGTTTTTCATGTTTGCTCTTTTACTGAAGGCATCATTTCCCTTATAAAGACATAAGAATAGGGATGAATGGATTGAAAGATTTGCCAAAGGAAAAGATCTCCAATACATCAGAAAACAGGACTTGGTCCAGAGGAATAGTGTTTTGTGCGCAGCTACTGGTTGTGTTTTGCCAGCCACCAGTGAAGTACCATCTACTGTGTGTGAAACATCCCTTGTAAAAGATATCAGCAGAAGGAGCACAGATCACCTACCTCTCAGCTCCACAGCAGGCTCTCTAGCTCCACAGTCAACACATGCAATGAGTGGGTTGGAGGAAGATTCAAACTCCTGCAGTTCATGCTGGATAATGATGGGGGGGAGGGGGAAAGAGCCTGAATGACCACAGCAGCAGCCAGTTTTACCACTGAAGAGTACAAAAAGGCAGCATCTAAGAGCACAGATGGATGCAGCTTCTCCCTGACTCCCACATGGAAGAATGCAAAGCAGGGGCCCCTTTCCTCCTCTGCTCCATTGCTGCTCTGCTTCCTTTGTAACCCCTCCTCGGTGCTGCAGTTTACTGGCCACTTGCTGCTTCCCTATGGGCAACTACAACTGCAGTTGCAGGATGGGGGTTGCCTTGCCAATTGTGAAATATTATATTCTGACATAATATAATCTCTCCATGTAAAATAAAAATGCATGCAAACAGCAAGCAGAATGGCTAATAAAATAAAAAATATACAAGGGGGGAGGGGGATGTCTAAAGAGAGAGAAATTCTAGCCTTGTTCAGATCAATGGCAGAATTCCCACTCTTTACAGTGAGCCAAAACTTCACCCTAGATATTCATAAGCCTTTTTAGTTAAATTTTAGATAGCTAATTTGGCAAATTCTACAGCTATCCATGCTGTGTGTATAACTTAAGGATTTATATTCAATTGATTAGGTTTGGAGCCCTTTTACTTTGGTCACATGTCAATTCCAGCCTTAAAATTACATCTGGGAAATTACAGTTTTTCCTAAAAAATATTATCTTCTTGGTGCTTAGGAGAGGTAACATAGGTTTTGGAGTGGCTACAGCTTAAGATGTTGGTATCCTTGGCTCATCGGGAACTTTTCACAAGCAAGGGCGTCTCTCTTGTCTCATGTAATCCATTGCCCTACATCTGCCCCAAAGCAATCCACTGATTGCCCCCACATAGCAGGTCCCTGACATGCCAAGACCCTGAAAGCTACACGGCAGCCTCCACTCGTCTTCAGCCTTAGTTGCCTTTTCTTCTGAAGGCACTGTAAAGACCTATTTAAACCCAGAAATGAAGCTGCAACTATAGGTCCACCAAACAGATCTATCCATACACAAATCTCATCATGCACCATGACAGTTCAGTGCATCTACCGTACCAAGCTCTGCTCATGCTCATGGACATTTATAGGACAATTTCAGGACAGCACACAGAGAGAGGCAGGGATCTCTGGAAATTATTTGGACCTATAAAAATGGGATACTGTTTTAAGTCAAAAGAAACACAACTTCTAGAGAAAATGATGCTTCCCACTTTTAGGAAGTTTGGCTAGAAACAGCATTGAGGAGAAAAACTTGACTAAATTTTTAGTTGAGTTGCCTGATCCATTTTGCAATACATCACGTGCCATGGTGCTGTCTTCAGTACAAAATAACCCTTCATCTCGGACTGGGAATGGATAGCAGCCTTTGGTAAAACTGAGCAGGAGCAAATAATTCATACATAAGTTTGTGTTCTTTTAATAACTGAGTTTGTTTGATGAATTTGTCTACTTTGGACAGTGCTTTAATCATTTTTTACTTCAGACTGTCTCTGAAACAACCTTATATTTTATACTCTTAAGGAGAGGCAACCTTGTAATTTATACCAGTTAAATATATATTACAGTACCTTATAGCTAACATAAGCCCTTTGTTTTCCCTCAGAACATTACAGAAAGCCATATTATGAATCAATAAAATCTGCTGCCTTTTCCCCTTGTTCCACTGTATACACTAGGGGCTTGGGGCAGTGCCAAAAAAAATCAACACATACCAATGGAGGTCATAAAGAAAAAAATCCTGACATCTTCTCCTGCCACTCATTTTAGCATAGTCAGTCTGGCTGGATGCATAATTTACTTTCCAGATAATGTGCTAGTTGATAATTATTGCTTACCTTTCAGCAGATTTTTGGTTAAACTTTCCCAGCAAAACTTGTTGTGTGAATACTTGTTGTCCTACAGAGTATTCATCATAAAAAGGGCATTTTATTTCCTTTTTAATTTGTCCAGGAGTGAGAATTATGCACTCTGAAGCTCATTCTGCAGTGAAAAGACAAGGAAAAAAGAAAAAAGAAAAAGAAAAGGAAAAGAAAAAGAAAAAGAAAAAGAAAAAGAAAAAGAAAAAGAAAAAGAAAAAGAAAAAGAAAAAGAAAAAGAAAAAGAAAAAGAGAAAGAAAAAGAAAAAGAAAAAAAGAAAAAAAGAAAAAATAAAAATAAAAATAAAAATAAAAATAAAAATAAAAATAAAAATAAAAATAAAAATAAAAATAAAAATAAAAATAAAAAGAAAAAGAAAAATAAAAATAAAAAGAAAAAGAAAAAGAAAAAGAAAAAGATAGCAATAAATCAAAAGTTTTAACCCTTTAGGGATTCCTTATTGAAAGTTCATAAGAAATTACATCATTTAGTTTAGGACTAAAGGAAAATCACACAAAACATATGTTCCATGCCTAAACTGCAGCGTTTATTAAATGTTGCCAACCATAGTTCATAATGCATGCGCTTATTTTTATGGAGAACCACTTCTTCACACACGACTGCATTTTTGCAAGCAGACTGTCAACACGAGAAGAATATTCAGTTCTGAGTTTCATTTTCTAGACTGTTTGTACTCTGACTCTTCAGAAATGAACCAGCTCTGCTCATGCTGGAGACAGTAACAAACCTTCTATTTTCAACAGAAGTTGTTTGAAGGCTCAGCCAAGGATAAAAAGTCAAGAAAGCTGGATCTGATCTGAGACCGATTCCTGCATTTCAACACCTCACAAGAAAACACTGAAATTTCAATGTTTGGCCAAAGAAACTGATTTAACATCCCCTGAAATCAGAGTCTTACTCTTTAATTCAATAGCATTGGACTCATTCATACCTGCATCTCCAATTAGAAAAAAAAGATCAAAAAGTAAGCTTAAATAGTACTCTGGAAAGAGAGGCACTAAAGTACATCTCTAAATGCTCTTTTGTATCATGGCAATGACAAGCAGCCACATGAAAAACTACAGGAAATGTGATAATATCTCTAAAATAATATAATTCACAATTTCACAGTTTAGGACATTTCTTTTTGGAAAATAAAGCACAATTATTGTAAGCATTATAAATTATCAAATCCGGAAACTTCAAAAAAATCTTCACCCAGCAATGGCCTAGCAGGATACTTCAATTATAATGTCTGGTTTATAGATCTGATTCTGCAACACAGCTGCTCACATCATGGAGAGAGGTTACAAATGACCTTACTGAGCACAGTTCCTCTGTCACCTTGCCAGCACTTCCTGTGCGTCCAGAACAGTCGTGTCACTGAGATACTCCCCGCTTTGACTTAACAGCATTGGAACAGCTCCACGCTAACAGAAAAAGGACAAGCAGAACCGGGCCTTATGCTTGTAATATATTTCATTAATGTTTCCTTTTTAAAAAAAAAAAACAAAAAACTATGAAAATGCAGAAAAAAGTTCTTCTGATATGGTACAAAATGTTGATAGAGTGACATCACTGATTCCACTTGTAAATGTGGTTTGGTTAGGTTTTTCAGACTACAGTTGCCCTGACAGTCCAGGCAGAGGTGAGTGAACAGCTTCATATTTTCCTGGGGTTCCATTCTCTCTCCACTTTTGTTAATTGTCACAGTTGTCCCCATTCCACTGAAGTAGCTATGAATGGGGACATCCCTCCATTTCTTTTGGGACTGGGCTCAAGCCCTTGAATCACAAACCAGTGTAGGCACAGAAAGTCAACTAAACTATTTTCTGACTGTAAGACCATGAGCTGCTCACCTTGACAATTCAAAACGCTATTTTGAAGATGTGGCATTTTTTGTCTTAGTACCGCTTGCGCACCAGAATGTATGAGAAGCCACAGATACGGTGCAGCCCTTCCCCAGCCAAGCAGCGGGGACCCAGCTGGCTGCGGGGCTGCTCCAAGTGCCGCCTTCCCCGCAGCAGAGGTGAAGAGTGACATCCTCAAGGAGACAAAAGCAGCTCCTTTGTCACCTCTGCAGCCTCCGTGAGACCAACAACCTCTTCCAGGAAAGCTCTTCACATTTAAAATCTGCAAAACCAATACCATTGAGAGAGGGGGCAAATGCACTTTCCTTTTTCCTCCAGAAGAGCTAAGTGTAAAACAAATAATGGAATTTTAGCAGCCAGAGCAACTGCTTTTGGTTCATAGAACTGTGAGAAGGTTGCTTCGCTGATCTTTTCCACAAGACTGCTTTTAGTCAATATACATCCATGGCATGGTGACTGCTTTGGAGTAGCCAACACACCACTCATTTAAGACATGTTTATCATGGTGCATTCATTGACTGGTCCTCAGACCTTGCAACTTCCTCACGGATATCACTGGTTTGAAAGGGCATTTGGAAACAGGGCAATGGCAGGGACTAACCAGGCCAGGATTCTTCTGTGCTGAGACCACCTGCAGATGCCAGAAGCATCTTGGGGTTTTTTTAATAAGCCAGGACTCAAATCATCACAAGAGATAATTTTCTAATTACACCTAATTCTTACTGCTGATAGAAACAATTCCCACCAAACAGAAAGCACAATGTACTGCATATTGAGCAGTAATTTATCTCCCAATCTTACCTCTTTTCTTTAAATAAATCATGTTTTTTCCATTAATTACCCAATGTAAACTTCTGAATAAGAAGTCCCTACATGTATTTGCCATTCTAAACTTGCTGCACTTCATTAAAAAGGTTGAAGAAGTATAGTTCCTTTTTTCCTCTCCAATTGCTGTCAATCTTGACAAGCTCTCGGCAGCTGGCTCCTAGCCACACAAGTACCGACTGCAGTTAAACTAACTGAAACCCTGCCTTCAAATGAGAGAACAGAAGAAATAGTAGAAAAACCTGTTTTGATTTTTGAAAGATGTGTTTCAAAGAGCTTTGGCTCTGTTTGAGGAAGACAGAGAGTCTTGGTTTATTTCAAAAAGTAACAAATTCTGAATCTGTTTTTCTCCCATAGCCAAATGTTTGGCCAAACAGGTATCATTATTCCCACCAGGATCCCCACGGCAGTCCCATGAATATTTGCTATGATCATTCAAGAGCAGGATCTCATGACATATTTTTCTTTTCCAGATATTCCTCCGCTACAGTTTTATTGCTATGGGTAGCAATGAGGAAAGTTAACCTGATCCAAAGATGAGTTTTGTTCAACATCCTTTTGTAAGGTGCCATTGCCAAAGGAAGTTGGTGACAGTCCTGGAGAAGGGAAGCCCACCCTGGGCTGCACAACAGCCAGAGTCGGTGAGCCCAGATTCCAAGCTGCCTGCTGATTCCTCATTTCCTCCCTGCCTCCAAGTCCCCACGAGAGCTGTTACTGCCCATCCTTGCATTCAACCAGGTGAGCTACCTCTTGCTGTGCTTCTGCAACTGCTGCTTTTTTGGGCTGTTGCAAATGTCCAGGAGAACTTAAAGCCTGATTACCACTAAAATTGTGCTACTCCCCGTATGAAGGGTAGTATGCCACATATCTTCAAAACATTTATATGTGCCAGATAACCAAAAGTCATTGGTTCTAGGAAAACATTGGTATCTGTCCTCCACTGAGCAGATGAAAAGCATCTAATCAACATCACCCTGCTGCCTTGCTGGTCTAGCAGCAGTCAGCCCAGAATAACCAAGGCTGTGCAGAAATTACCTGCCATCTGACCCTGTGCACCTTGAAGCAAATTTGAGTATTGCCTTTTGTTATGAGGAAGAATTGGAACACTCAGCCTTCTTAAGCATTCTTTAAAGTAAATTTCTAGTGTCAGAAGGTCTTATGGTGGATAAAAAAGAATTCATATTGAATAAAATTTAGACGTTTCCAAGAATGAAAACATGTGTTCAGACAGGATAGGAAGCGTTCAGACAGGATGAGAAGTAGCATGATACTTCATTACCCACCCTAGGAAATAATTCAGTGCAAACCACTGAAAGAACTCTTGAAATGTATGTGCAATTTTTACCCCACCGTAGCTAATTGTCACTTCAGGAGACAGTCTTTCTTGGACATCACTGCGATAGAAAATAAATGCTGCTTTTCACAACTGATGCATGTAAGATATATTCTCCCTCAAGTCCCCTGTCTTGTAAAGTAAAGAGCTATCCACCAGATTTTAAATTGGATTTTTTACAGGACTAGATTAATTGTGGAAGAGCAAGTTATTTGTTTAAACTGCCGACATCCCAAGAAGGCCCTGAGAAGAACTGCAGGATTGTTGCGGGACTTTTCCTTTCTTGGTTCTTCCCTCTGTGTTTTCAGAAAGGGTACAGCTCGGGCATTGCTTTTCACCACCTCACTGTAGCAGATCCATGGGGAAGAGGACTAGCACGGGTGCGGCTGCAAGGAGGTGCTTGCCAGATCCTGATGTGGGGAGGTTTAGACGTCTGCAGGTTGGATAATGCCTTGGTCACCAGAAAGTAGCTCTGTGGTTCCCCTCAAACTGCAAAGGGAGAGCTCCCACCATGCTCTCCTCTGTATGAGCCAGTTCATGCACAGGGATGGGAATTTGACTGTAACATTTTAGAAATCCTTAGAAGTGGTTGATCTTTCATTTTCTCATCTAGTGCAACAGTTACTCTTGAACATACAAGCCAGTCCTATCGTAAATGTTAACTCTTAAAAAATTGATCATGGGACTTCAGCAAATTCTTTGTACAGACAGTTTACTGTAATGATACTCGTGTTAGACTTTTAACATGACTATGGCCACACACCCTGCACATAGCATTGTGGTACTATTTTTATAAGCGCTTTCTTTTTCACAGCCAAAGACATTGGCCCTGGTTTGCACTGATAGTTGCACAGGGCAGAGTGAAAGAAAAACCCTGCCAAGAATCTGCCTGTTTTAGCTCCAAATTTATTTTCATGCCTTGTAAAGCTAAGGAGCATTTGAAGACTATTTCCAAGTTCCCAGGAGAGAGGAAAGTGCCTGGTGGCTGTAAATATGGCCTAGTAAAATAGATCAATTTTTTTTTTTTTTTACGCTCTGTAAACATGTGTACATTGTAGTCAGTTTGCAAGCATGCAGCTGCATACTCATTTTTATTTCTTTAAACAGTTGTGCTGGTTTAGACTGGAATAAGGCTAAGCAGTCAGAAGATTTCCTATGTGGGCTGAAGTTTCTCCCAGAATCTGCTTTAAACCACATGGTACAATTCCAGTATATCTGACAGAACGGTACAGGCCATGTTGGCTGCAGCACTGTGAGAATAGGAAAAAATGAATTCAAGACCATCCTGATGATAACAAGGATAAAGCTTTATAACAGTAACCATAAGAGCCACTGGATAAAGTGTAACTGGCTGTAACCTCAGGCCCATGTCACGTTAGGATAGCCAGAAAATAAAGATCATTTTGTTCCCAGTACTTCTGTGTGTCAGAACATTATTAAAGACAGATTGCCTTACTTAAAAAGCACAGTATCCCTAAAAATTGAGTGAAGGGCGTCTTTTACCCGTATGGTACTAACAACTCGTATTAGAGCTGCTTCTGCCTTCCAGGGCAAAGCTCTGGGGAAGAGATGTCCTTGCCAGGCAATCACAGAACAATTGCTTAAGAGACCAAATCCATTTATTAAAAAAAAAATCTTACCCTACAGCAGTCTTTTCACTCTCAAAACCCATGTACTGCAAACAAACTCAGGGCTAACACAAAAACCACTTCTGTGTCTCAGTCTGGCTTTTTGGACAAAGTGCTGCTCGTGGTCTGTACCCAGTTTGGTCAGCTGAAGAACAGACAAGCCTCATGCTTTGCAAATCTCAATGCTAAAGCAGACTTTTTTCTCTGGACAAACTGTTCCTTTTCAATTAGATTTCCACCATCCTGCTCTTTGACTGCCATGGCTTCTCCTGGTTCAGATGCAACAACGTCACCAGGACAAGATTTTCTAAATGTCACCTCGAGAGATTTATTTCCTCTCCAACTCTCCACAGAGTAATATCACATTAACTGCATCAGAAAACTCAGCATCTTAGAAAAAAACCTCACCAACCATGTACAAAATGGCTTTCCAAAGCTGCTTTATGTTACTTAAATAGGAACATAAGTCGTCTCCCTGCTCTGCAGCTATTTGTTGTTTTATTACAAGTAGGACATGCTGATACCTTCAGTTAAGACAACTTCATCTAATCTTAATGGGGCAGTTACCCTGGTTTAGTGGGTGCTAGCATCCTTACTTCATTTGTGACTTCTTACCAGTTCATGTCATTGTACTTTGCTTGGCACTTGAGAAGGTCTGAAGGTCAAATTCAGAGTTGACTTTTATTCACCTACTCTTCTACACCTTTTTCCTCTCTCTGAACTGACAAAATGGAGATCTGGAAAGCAAACTGTTATTTTCGTGCAGTTGAAAATGAAGCGCACACAGGAAACAATTTCTGGGGAAACAGTAATAGGCAAAAACTATCTGAAAGTATG
The DNA here is from genome assembly GCA_013398155.1 of Pedionomus torquatus. Lineage (NCBI taxonomy): Eukaryota > Metazoa > Chordata > Aves > Charadriiformes > Pedionomidae > Pedionomus > Pedionomus torquatus. The sequence continues at coordinate 485,516 of VZRU01007625.1, forward strand.
CACTGGACCCCCTCCTGTTTTAATTTTTTCCAGATGTTGGCCAGGTGTCCTTATCCATACATCACTGAGTGGATTAAAGCTTGATTCTTCATACTAGATATCAAATCACTTGCAGATATTCTCTATATTGTGCAGCGCTTCAACATCCACCTGGAAATTCCTCGCAGGAGTGGGTCTGAGTGCTTCTCACTTCACATCCACACCAGGTTCTCACCTGCTGAACTTTCATTACTGTGTCCCTTCTTTAAGAAAAGTGTGAAGAATTTTCCAAATGTTCATTTTCATTTGCCTCTCTCTCTCTTCCACCAGAAATTACTTCCTTTGTGTTTGGAGAAGATTCACATTATAAGGAATGGGAGGAAAAATTTCTGCCAACATGTTCAGGAGGGGAATTGTTCTCCCTAGTATTGGAAGCAGTGCAAGGATAAAGCAGAGCAGAGCAATGCTGTACAGAAGTCAAAGCTTTCTTCTTTTTCTGCCGTTTTGCAGTCATCGCCAACAAATCATTGTCAACAAATCATTGTCACCACCTACAATGGAAGCACGGAAGCTCCAGAAAGAAAACTGGGGGCATTTGCAGGGAATGTTTCAATACCTCATAGTGGTCTCTGCTTTTGAAGTTTGTTTCCTTACTTACTCTGATCTTAAACTCTCTGTAACAGCATATTATTGTAAATAGGCATCATACTAACTTCACCAAAGCTCACCCATCACCGCCAGGTCATTGTTTATCTTTCTCCCTTGCCCCAAACTTGGCTGTTTCCTACAGTCATTATTCCAGCTGATTAGGTCTGAGTGTTGCTGAAATCTCCTTAATGTCTGTTTTGATTTCATATCTGTTACACACCACAGAGTACCCAAATATCATCTGTTTACAAAAACTGTTGCCTCATTAGGTTTGAATCTCTAGGTTTGAACAAGCTGATGCACCAATGTCTGCAAGTATCCTCCAGCAGAATGCATATAGCCTGAACAAAATTGGTGGACAAAAGGAACAAAAATCCTATGGCTGCAATTTTACCCTTTGCCAAAACTTGGGTGGCAAGCTGTGAGTAGGCGCTATTCTGCCTGAGGAAAAAGTACATATTCAGGTAGCCTAGAAAAGAACTTCCCCGAATCAATTGTGGTTAATTGGAGAAAAGTGGAAAACAATTACTGATGAACAATATATATTGTTCATATATATATACATATATGAAGAATAAAAACAATATCAGAGAAAAACTGATTTAAAGGACTTTTTTTTTTTAAAGGTGATCATGGAGACAAAAAAGTCATGGGAAATTTGGAACTTTCCATGTTTTTCACAGACATGTTGTGTACCTGTGAAACCCATCCTTTTCTGGTTTGTTTACCATTATGATGAACATCTTAAGACACTTCAGATGTGTTATTCCACCTGTACAATAGTTTCCAGGTCATTACAGGATGAGGTTCGGGTGCTCTACTGTGTGTTCCTAGATTCATAAATTGATTACTTTTGCTTCATGGCCAACACTAAAAGGGGGCAAAAATGTCCATTCACTGAAGTTAAAATCCAGAAAGTTAGTGATTTCTCCATGCACAAAGAGCCATCAGGTACTCACACTACAGATTACTTATTTTAGATGAAAGGCAGCATGTGAGAAAGGAGAAATGTCAAAGGCTCCAAGAGAGAGTTCTTTCATTCTTTTCTTTTGGGACAGGCTGTCTCAGCTCCATTTCACAGCATACCAAACAAGCAGACTCCATGTTTCATTAACAGGTTCAATGTAAACAAAAGAAAAGATGACCAGTGATGAACAGAGCCCTACTGTGTAAGGTATATCTTATACATTGAAAGAGATAGGAGACCTTGCCCTAAAGATCTCGCAGTCACAAATGATGCATAGCCACAGAATTCTCCTTGTAGCATAGAACATCAAATGCTTTTCCAACAGAAATAAACTTTATTTCCTAAAAAAAACATCCTGTCTAAAACAAAGTTTTTTACACAGATGTTAAGAAAAAACAATGTAATCCAGACCTTGTGGAAGAAAATTCCATAAAGTGTTCAGCAGACAAAAAAAATATTCCAGTTAAAGGAGTGTTCTGGTATCTGTAAATCATCTCTGGCATGATTTCCTCCTAGTTCTTTATGTTGTTGATTCAGCAGTAATGCCCTTATTCTGTCATTTTGTGAGATATGTTGTTTCTTTCACAGCTTTGAACAATATGTTATATATGAAATTCCCTTATAGCAGTACTAAACAGACCATGAAATATCTAAGTAGTCTCTTTTCAGATCAAGTGTTTGTACACTTGATATACCAATCATCATAGACAGAAAGACAGACAGATGCATAGACGGACAGAGCAACATCGTTTAATCTCTGTTTTTCATTATTATCTTATCTTATTCCCATATGCCCTGGGACTCTAGGGACATAGTTCAAGGTACTTCTCACTAATGAAGCAGTAATTCAAAATGCCACCCTGTCCCCTAAGAGGATGCTGCAAAAGTCACAGACATTTTATTCTCTGGATCAGAATCTGAAGTGAATGTGTTGTAGACTGCACTGGTGCTGGCTAAGGCTTGAGGTCTCTTAGGTAAATCAGCTTGCTTTAAAAAAGTATTTAGCACTTATTTGGACTTTATAAAAACATCCATCATGTATTTAATGAAAGAATTCCACATGAATTTGGCTTCAGATAATGGAAAATTTTCTAAAAAGTCTGAAGTACCTGAATATGGGTTAAATGTACAACATGGCCTCAGCAGTTCTTAAGTGGCCTATATTTCTAAATGATTTTGCATCCTCAAATACTCCAAAATAATTTTAGAAATTATGAGAAATTTTTGACTCTTTGGCCTGAGGACATTTTTTGCCAATGTTATTTAGCATTTAGTCTAGCCCATATGAAAGCTGGCCATTTGTGAGGTGACACAAACGGGAAAATTCCTCAAGATTATAAAAGAATATCATGTCCTGTTGAACAACTAGGAAGAATGCAATACTCAATACAATAGCCCATATAGAAATTTGGGTAATAGAACAGACAAAATAATACTGGCAATGAAATTTCTGCTTTTAAATGCAATTATATTGATCTAAATGCACAGATTCTGGAGCTGCTGGCACTCACTTTGCTGATTGTGCAGGCTGACACTTGATTTGATCCTGTAGAGGTGGCCACTAGGTCACTCTCCAACATTTCACAGCCCTGGCAGACTAGTTCATTGAGGTCAGCTAAAGAATGATACCCAAAGATGTTGCAAATTAGTCTGAACACTTCAGGTCACGTTACTGCCAGCTGGAAATGCTGAGTACAGAGGTCCTGCATGGGATCATTAACCAAGAAGTTTACAAAATTTTCATTAAGCCAGAATAAACTAAAGATTCACCTTGAGCTTCTGAAAAAGTTTCTTGAAGAAGTTGTTGTTTTGAGTGTAGTTTTGTGACTACAAGAGCATTAAAGTTACTTTGAACAACAGCAGTACTGCATCACTCTGTATCACAATGGAAAAGCAGACAACAATTGCACTGGTAATGAGAGAGTTCACTCTGTAAATCAACCAAAGTACAGTCTGAACCTGATTAAATTTTAAAATGTAGAACATCAATTTGAAATTTTGCATGAAAGCATATGCAATCACCATTATATCCTCCAGAATCTGACAGAAAGCTTGTTTTCCTGTGTTTTCAAATAGGAATACTTAAAAAGATTTTTTAAAGGGTGAAACTTCATTTAACATCCAAAACCTGTTTTCTGGTGGGGAACCTGGTTTTCAAATTTAAGAATTTTTTTTGAGGGAGTACTCCCAAGGCTAGCTTCAGCCATCCTGGATCACCATCTCAGCCTCAGGCTCTGTTCAGCTCCAGCTACAAAACATCTTGGGAACTGCCTCCCTTCAACACTGACTAGACACAGCGCCATGGAAGCCAGACATCCTTCTCCCAATAACTCATTTTTCCACCTCTTTCTGACTCTAGTCACTAAAGAATATATACATATAACCATCTGATGAATGCTAGCTTTTATCCCATTATCAGCTCCAGAGATTACTGGAATCCTCTCTGCAATCCTAAAAGGGTATTTTCTAAAAATTAAGAAGGCTTCATTTAGCAGAGTCACAGTCTAGTGCATTACAGGTACTGGAGCACAAGGGGTACTTTTTTCTGCTATGAAAGGTTCTGGCCCATGTACACATACATCAGTACTATATATTATTTCGTTGCTTTTCCTTTGCTTGTGAAACTCCATTCATTTTACAGCCATGCAAGCTTCAACAAAGCTCTGCTCATATAATAATCCAGCTGCATCCCACTATGACAGTAATCCAAAAATCTAAGACCTCAAAACTTCGTCAACCCTTGCCAGATTTTCCCTCGCCCTTCCTGGGTTAGTACTCCAGCCAGTTAAAACCACACTGAAATTACCTTTTAAACATGCCTTTAGGCACAGAGCTAAAGCAAAGGTTTGGCAAAGCTCATCCCGTTCTTAATGTTCTAATGCCATATTATTACTACTCACTGAAAAGTTTAATGCATTTAAAATCAGCCATCATGCCAAAAAACACTGACGTTATTTAAGAGTTTGCCATATAATTTGAACTGATTGCATATTTATTGTAGAAGCAGTCTCAAACCGTAAAGCCTTCTGGTTTCCTCAGAAGCACTTACCCCTCTCACGCTTTGATAGTCTCTTCCTGCACAACTGTTATTCACAGCAGGCTTCAGGGAATTCTTTATTTAATAGAGAATATTTACATTTCTTCTGCCTTCCATCACTGAAGTTTTAAATCTAGGGTTCAGAGATTTTTCTGCTAAAAAGTAAGAACAAACTGCTGCAGCAAAAGTTCTCAGATTCTTCTATTTCAACACAATTCACCCCCAGCATACCCCAAGAAGCAGAGGTGTCTGCAAAACTGCACTTTGGGATGTGTCTATACATGCATCGCTAAGAGACAGTCCCCTTTCTTTCTGAAAGCTGTTAAGAACAGTGTGAGCTGCAACAAATACATTGTAGGGATACTACTTTAATCCTGATGCCGTTTTTAATTTGAAAGACACATACTGAGAAACTGGCTGTCAACAGCCAGCCATTCTTTAAAAAAACTCACAACCCAGACATCTGAAATAAAAAGGTGCATGTTCACACAAGATGAGAACATACAATAGAAGTCTTGGTATTTGTGTGAATAATTTTATTTTTTATCATCTCACTTCCGAGGAAAATTCACAGTTACTAGCACACTTCTTGCAGCTGTTATAATAAATTAAATACTGATAAATACAGCTTCACCCTCAAATTATACTTGGATAGCATGGAGTGACAGTAGGTCCCAGCAAACCATTCAGAAGCAACTTCCCAGTTGACTCAGTCTCCCATGAAAGTGCTCCCCTCTTCTCCTCTAGTTTGTCCCTTTATTTTCTGATATATACGTATCAGAAAATATCACAGAATTGTCAGGGTTGGAAGGAACCTCTAGAGATCATCTAGTTCAACTGCCCTGCTAACGCAGGATTGCCTTACAGCACATGACTCAGGACTGTATCCAGGCATCTCTTGAAGATCTCCAGGAAAGGGGACTCCGTAACCTCCCTGGGCAGCCGGTTCCAGGGCTCTGTCACTCCTACCATAACAGTTTTTCCACATATTTGAATGGAAATTCCTATGTTCCAGCTTGTACCCATTGCCCCTCATCCTGCCACTGGGAACCACTGAAAAGACTTCAGCTCCATCCTCCTTCAACCCATCCTTCAGATACTTGTGAGCATTAATAAGGTGTGCCCTCAGCCTTCTCTTCTCTGGGCTAAAGAGTCCCAGCTCTGTCAGCCTTTCCTCATAAGGGAGATGCTCCAATCCCTTAATCATCTTTGTTGCCCTATGCTGTACTCTCTCCAGTAGTTCCCTGGCTCCCTTAACTGGGGAGCCCAGAACTGGATGCAGTATTCTAGTTGTGGCCTCACCAGTGCTGAGTAGAGGGGGAGAATGATCGCCCTCAACCTGGCACACACTCTTCGCTATGTAGCCCAGGCCCTCTTGGCAACAAGGGCACGTTGCTGGCTCATGGATAGTTTACTATCTACCAGGATCCCAGATCCTTCTCCTTAGAAGTGCTTTCAAGCAGGTCTACCCCTAACCTATTTTGGTGCTTGCAATTCTTCCTCCCCAGGTGCAGGACCCTACACTTTCTCTTGTTGAAACTCATTAGGTTCTTCTCTGCCCAGCTCTCCAGTCTGTCCAGGTCATGCCATCTGGAGTGTCTGCTAGCGTTCCTACTTTGGTATCATCAGCAAACTTGCTGAGGATAAACTTGGTTGCCTTGTCCACGTCATTGATAAATACGTTGAATAAGATTGGGCCAAGTATTGACCCCTGGGGGACACCACTGGTGACAGGATGACAACTTGACCCTGCTCCATTAACTACAACCCTCTGAGTCCTACTGCAAAGCCAGTTCTCAATCCATCTCATTGTCCCCTCATCTAGCCCACACTCCCTCATTTTCCTAATGAGGATGTTATATGAGACAGTGTCAAAAGGCTTGATGAAGCCTCAGAACATCCAAGAATTGCTAACTACCAGGTGCCTTTCCCCAGTCTACTTTCACAAAATGCTTCTTTTAGCTAAATTATTCTACTAGCTCATCTACTTGAAATGCTTCGAAGTAACTTAACTTGAAATAACATCAAAGTACAGCAGTGGACATGAAATAACTCTACTATGGCAAAGACAGACATGTTCAATAATATATCTTCTTTGCTTGTTCAGAAAGTCGTCCATATGGCAGTGTGTTGAAGGAGAGAGAGATGGTCTGCAGTCAGCAAGAACAAGATCAGGTCTCAAGTGCCCACTGTCAGTTCATGCAGAGGTAAATCGCAGAAAGCAAAAGTGTGCTTTGTTACGCTAAAGCTCTCCAGCTGGCCTCCGTGAAGGAAGACCCTCTGTGTATTTAACAGGATCTGTGCCAGGAAAAAAAAAAAAAAGAAAAAAAAGGAAAAAAAGAGCCCACACACAGTCCATAAAAATTTATCAAGTATCTTTCAAGTCAGAAACAGTGAGTGTTTCTTGGGCGACAACCATGTCTGTGTTGCAAATCATCTCTTCCACAACAAAATACGACAGAATTTGTGTTTATTTTTAGTTTTTCTAAAACTGAAATATAGCTCTGTTCATGCTCTGCAAATGGCCAGCATATAAACAGCCACAAAGTCACCAAATCAGGCTTTCCTAAGTGAGATCATTTTTCTTTAAAACTACCAGTCAAGCAACTTTACTAAGCATGCAAAGCTCTTCATGCTGTGCTTTGTGCAAAAGTGAGATTATAAAATAATTTAAAAATGAGGCCTTTAATTTCTCTGGATATTCCAATAGTGCTGAAGTAAAATACATCTGCAGTCTAAACATGAGGTACTTTCAGATTGGAAGATGATAGCACCACTGAGGATATGGAAGGCACGAAAAGAAACAGTCAGAAACCAAAATGTACTGAATCATGCTGGTCAATTAGAGTACAGCACTGCCACCCAAATGGAGTGGAGCAGGAATCCACAAAACTCTCAGCTTCCACCACATCCAAACAGGCGTATTTCACAATGAAAGCTTCTGTAAGGATCTGCAATGAATCTGGAGCCACCCACATAACGGGTATTTTGTTTGTTTAAAACTGACATGCTCCTCTCCTGGACTGATAAATGAACAGGAGGCGGAAATAAAAGGGAATAAATAAATCTCATATGCAGAAATAAATACATTTTCACTCTTCATAATATCAGGAAGAAAGCCCTTGCCAAACTCTGTGAAAAGTAGGATGGCAACTGTATCATCTCTGAAGCTGATGGAGATGACATTAATTGGACAAATAGATCAACTTTGTCACAAATCCTCTTTCAGCTTGATTTCTCAGTGCTGTATTAGCCAATACAAATGAACTTAGGGTATCAATGTTTGAAAGTCAGAGGCCAAGAGCTACAAGAACAGGCAAGAGATAGTATTTCTTTAGCATCTGGAACTAAGTAAATACATTTTTTTATTGGGTGGCTTTTATCAGACAGAATTGTTACTTGTATCACTTTTCCCACGTAGATGACCCTCACTTGTGTCACTCTTCCCACTCAGATGCCTCTAGATTAGTTCTAATCACCTCCTTCACATCAACAAAGGACTCACATCTTCCTGCTCTCAACAAGGTAAGAGGTAGCCATTGACCCCTTAAAAGAGCCAGAGACCAGAGGCGGTTAAAACCAAACGTTGGTGTGCGTCCCCAAACGTTTGGGGAAAGAGACTGGAGAGCATCCCCCATGCCTGGAAGGGGATTTTTACTGACTCTTCAGTGAGGCAACTTTGAGTCTAGTGAAAATACACTGTTCAAACAGCAATAGCACACTCTGGATGACTCCTCGCACATGGGAATAGAGTCTGTCTCCCTGGACTTTACAGCAGGAGCTCCTGTCTCTGAGCTGACTATCTCAGCCCTGGTAAACCTTCTGCTGTGAGCTCAACAAATCTTCTATTTTCCTTAACAGAGAGAGAAAATTACATTGGACAAGCATGTTAGTACATTTGACTTTAAACGGTTTGTCTGGGCAAGGACCGAAGAAAAGAGACTATGGATTTGGCCCATTTTCATGATATTGTGATGGTGACCTTATCATCATACTGTTTACTAGACCATTTTCTACTCTCAGTGTGACTAATAAATTTCTCCCTTAGTGACTACCAATTCACATCCTATTTTTAAAGTTTCTTTTCCTTTGACAGGTCTTCATAAAAAGCAAATCACATCAACCTTTCCCTGAGATGATTTTAATCCTATTTTTCTCCCTCCAGAACACTCTACACAGTGTTTTGAGTTTCAGTGAGTCGTAAGAAAAGGAAGGATGGGATCTGACATCTGGAAATGATTATGAAAACTTATTGTACTGCATAAATGCACTTCTTTTTTTCCCTGCTAATTCTAACACAAAGCAGTGATATTGAAACAGATGCCAGACTAAACAGTGGAGAAAACAATGCAAACATGAACTTTGCCACCAGCAACCTAAGTACTCTGCTTGACCATAAAGGAAAGCACAAGCTGGAACACAGCAATATTCTGAAGTGGGTGAATGGTCTGCTATGGAAAGTAAAGTGAAGTTTAGGTACAGGGGTTTTTTGTTAACATAAGCAAAATTTGATACCACTATCTGGACTTAAGCTGCTGAAGTGTGAAATCACAGCAGAAAGATTTAGTTTCTAAAAAAGCTCTAGGAAAACATGCATCTCTAGCACAGAGGAAGTCAGAAGGAAATCAGCTACAAAGAATGTCTGCTCTATTTCCTCTGAGACAAAGGTATTTCTATCTCCAGAAAAGGGTAAACAATCACAGCTTGCCTTGGGCCTCAGCTCCCTCAGACAGCTATTTTTTGGGTTTTGTAATTTTCTTTTTTGTTGTTGTGGTTGGGTTTTGAGTGATCTGGCACCACTATCAGTCTCCTTTTTAAATTTTTTTTTGTTGTTGTTCAAATAAACAGTGATTCTATATTTAGCTGGTAATATGACATTGGATTGCTTGACCGTATTGAAAAATTTTACTGTCCCCTGCAAATTCAAGTAATGTTTTGTGTGCATTTATTTGACTCATTCTTAATTCAATCAAAACCAAGTTATAAACAATATCAACATCCTTCCGATGTGGACCACACAGTGATCTGAAGCACAGACTGGGATTCACAGTATTCAGTACAAGCAGATGCTCACCCTTCAGACTTTACAATCGTTGCATGTAGGTGGGAGTGTGCACTGAGAGTGTGGGGAGAGAAAAGCTGTTTTAAAGATCTACCCAGGGTACAAGCAGTTTAACAGGTAAGCAGATAAAAACGCAGGATTTTAAAACACTCCTTCCATTTGACATCTAATTTTTGTTCACACTAAATAAATTAATGGACCTTCACCTTACCCCTTACTTTCTTACCTGTACTGGTAGACACAGCTGGCAGGCAGAAGGCTGGATCTGTATTTCTGATTTTCCCTTCAGCCTCTTTCTCCTCAGTCTCCTTCTCCAGATTCCTGCCATTGTCCTGCACTCCCCTCATCCCTGTAACCTTAGGGAACTTGCTGCTGCTCCCAAAATTGTGGAGCACCCTACTGAAATAAATTTACCACTATTTATTCATTGGGGCTACGCTTCTAGCTGCAGCACACCTAACGCGTAATGCTGCAACACTTCTATCACAATGCCCATCTCCTTAGCAAGGAAAGCAGGGCTAAAGGAGGAAGAACAAGCAACATACTCGTCCTATTCAGTACCTGGTCCCCAGCATCAGGATGCAGCTGCACAAGACCACCTCCTCATGCAACAGCTACACAGCAGCCCTCTATCATCTCTTTTGCCTGTTCCCCGTGGACAGACAATATGCACAAGATCTCTAGACTTTGTCCATTCCTTTCCCATAATCAGAAGCTGGACCTGTAGTTCTACCCATTATATGTTGGTTTATGCACAGAGGAGGCATAATGACTAATGACTGGTAGGCATAAAGTACTCCAAGCTGACATAAAACTATCTGTAGATATTATGTATTAGAATGTTGAGTAAAGGTTATCTGTATATTTAAATTACTGGTATCACATGTATGCTACAAATATCAGGTGGCAACTGATTTTATAAATCATGTAAGTTAGTACTCTGTTATTTATCTCCTGAAATTCCTAGGATGTGATGTCATTCAATTTGATTTTCTGTGTTTCACTGAAATGCCAGAACAAAATGGTATAAAAAGGGTATGAAAGTATATTCTTGCTCCACTGCATTTGTGCAGTGTAGAAAGGAACATCTAAACTTTGCAAAATCTTGTGGGAAGAGATGACACTGCTGAACAGGGATGAAACAGCTCAGGAAATTGCTTAGCTAGGAGATGGCTAAACACCGATGTCACACAAGCTATATCCAAGACCATCTTAATTAGCCCAGTGTGGCCTCAAGTCATCGGCCTGACCTGCCTCAAGTTCCTACTGGGCATGAATCAAGGTCAAGCTACTCCCCATGTGGGGCTTGATTCTTCCTGCCTGAGAAAACACAGTTGATTTGCCTGCGGCCAAGCCGAAACATGAGCCAATAACAGGAAGCGAGGATGGTGGGAGAATCTGGACCCAAGCCACAAGCCAACATGTAATTAGGCACAAATAGCACCACGTCAAAACACACTGCTGAAACCAACAAGTCAGCTCTGGCTGAAACCAACAGCCGTTTAGGTGTTATCAGGCCGTTATCTAGGCAGGTATTTTAACTGGAATCACGTTATCATCTGACTTTCAAAGCTGCGTAAGGGAGGGGGGTGATTCTTTCCTTTACAAATCTTTGGATAAGACTGAGTAAGACCCAGAAATGAGCAGGTTCTCAGATGTTTCATCCTTCATATACTGACCTGAACCAGCAGGAACAGTTTGCAGACAAGTGGCTAAATCTGGTCAAACATCCCTGAGTGCTGTATTGCTTTCATTTATCTGATCACAGAGAGGAGTTCAAGTGGGAATTTTCAACAATGAAGTGCTCCAAAAATATGTTTTAAAATTGCTACTCGCCCTCTTTAGAACAATCCCAGCAAAATCCTGCAACTAGTCAACCACCAACATTTTTGCACACATGCTTTTCTATTTCTGATGGCTTGTGGATATGCATTCTGCTATTGGCATCCAGATGCCTAAATGATGCACTGTCCAGTTAAATGTCTTGAAACCAGAGTGTATCTGCAGCTTCTGCCTTAAATAGGTGAATGACCTTTCCAACAAGAGCAAGCTAACTATGTGACCCTGAACAAGGAAGATGAATAGGTTTCGACAGACTTCTCAGACTGAGCCTAGCAAATGCCATAGCTGAATACGAAACAGATCGATAAGGAGAAAGAAAAATAATTACATGCATTGAGCAATACGTGAAAAAACAAAATCCAAAATCTCCTGAATCCAAGACCACAGTTTGCTAGTTCTGTTCAGTCCTAAAAGAACCCTTGCTGACCATATCAAGCATGTGCTTTGAGCTATTTCAAGCACAAGTAGCAGGTCTGAAGTGTAGCCCAACGTCTGTGGTCCCTTAGGAACAATTCTTTGTCTGCAAGCCTCTCGATCAGACACCTGCAGGGCTCTCCAACACACACAGTCCAAGCCCAGGTGGAAAGCTTTACTCCTACATATGGCTTTTAAACGTGTAAGCATTATAGTTCAGGCCCAGAAAACTACCAGCAGCCTAATCATAGCCAATGATACTATGAAGTGCAGCATACAGTAAACAAATTCCAGCTCCTTAAGGGTATCTTGATAAGAACAGTGGCATCGCACATGCCTTTCCTCCAGGGTCTGTATATTCACTGCTTAGCAGAGGCAATTTCAAAAGCATGTTGACAAATTATAGAGGCTGTAAATGTGATTCAAGTGCTGGGGAAAACACAATACAGTGAGAGCTGGCAAGTTCAATCTATGCAGGCTATCAAACAAAAAAGTGAAAGAAAAACTGATCGTCACATAAAAACTTTCAGAAAAGATAACACTGGGTATTCAAGGAAGGGCTCTTCACTCTAAAGGACAGAATGACTGAGACCTGCATGCAGCCACTGGGAGCCAGACAAAATTAAATTAGATTGCGAGAGCACATTTTAATTCTGATGGTGATTTAAGTACTGTGGCAAAACTTCAAAGGAAGTGGTAAGTTCCCCTTCTCTTACTATTTGTCATAATAAGGGCAGCTGGTTTTCTGGGGAAGACAATTTCATTAGCAAATTAGACGCTCGGTGCAGGTTACAATGAAACTCTGCAGCCTGTGCTATACAAAAGATCAGGCTAGATGATCTAATGGTCCCTCTCAGACTCAAAAATCTGTCTGCAGATCTATGAATCCCTTCCCTTAGCTCCGGTCACTCTGTGCATGAACAGAAGAAAAATTCCAGCTCCCACTGAAACAGTACTTGTGTTTGCACATGGGCTCTAACACCGCTGCTGTACCACTCCCATCCTGCATCCAGGGCACCCATTAATGACATAAAAGCTGCCTCCAGTTCCCCTTTCCTACATAGGCATAACAACATAGAATCATAGAATGGTTGAAGTTGGAAGGGACCTTAAAGATCATCGAGTTCCGACCCTCCCGCCATGGGCTGGGACACCTCCCACTACAGCAGGTTGCTCTATCCTCTTCCTCTGAAGCTATTACCCCTTGACCTATCACTAGNTTTAACCTGGCCTTGAAGACTTCCAGGGAGGGGGCACCTACAACTTCTCTGGGCAACTTGTTCCAGTGTCTCACCACCCTCACCGTGAAAAAGTTCTTCCTGGTATCTAACGTAAATCTAACCTCTTCCAGTCTGAAGCTATTACCCCTTGACCTATCACTAGATGCCCTTGTAAGAAGTCCCTCNAAGAAGTCCCCCCTGCCCGCTCCTGTAGGTCTCCTTTAGGTACTGGAAGGCCACTATAAAGTCTCCCCAGAGCCTTCTCTTCTCCAGCCTGACCAGCGCCAACTGTCTCAGCCTCCCCTCACCGGAGAGGTGTTCCAGCCCTCTGATTGTAAGTCCCTGTCCTTCCTATGCTGGGGGTCCCAGAGCTGGACACAGGACTCCAGGTGTCATCTCACCAGAGAAGAGGGGCAGAATCACCTCCCTTGACCTGTTGACCACACTGCTTTTGCTGCAGCCCAGGATGCGGTTGGCTTTCTGGGCTGCAAAAGCCCACAAACGCCTACAGCCCCCGCTTCCCCACACAAACCANGGGGCCGGGGCCGGGGCCTGGGCCTGGGCCTGAGGAGGCCGCGGGCGGGAGAAGGGCTTGGGAGAAGGGGTTTAAAACCCTTTCAGGAGGGGTTTAAAGCCTGAAGTTAAATTCGAACCACGAGCCGAAACCTCAGGCTCGCTTTTATTCACTGTGGAGGCAGTGGAAGGCATTGGGGTAGTAGCAGAAAAAGAGGTGCCTCCACCGAAATGGCACTTGAAGTGAGGGGAGGCTTGAAGGCGTGAAGCTCCCCAGGGCTTTGCTGTGGCCTCCTACGCACATGTCCAGGCCAGGAAAGGCTCCTGTGAGGAGGGCTGCCCCGACGCACACCAAGATTTATGTTCGCAGGAGAATATCCTTGGGGAAATGAAAGTTGTAAATGTCTAATTCTTCAGCTTAGTAACTTGTGAGTTTTAGGAATTTACTGTCCTTGTAAACTGGGAGGATTTGGAGCTTTCATAAAACAGCTGTGTGGTGAGCCAGACCTGCTGTCTGTTTCGCGCTGAATTTATGTGTTAGGCGTCATTTCTGAGCCCATAAATGCCAGTTCCAAAGTGCTTGCAAAACTCTGTGACACGACAGTGGTTTCACCGTGTTCACTCCGAACTCAGAAATCTCACTATTTTAGTAGAACATTAAATCTGGCCTTTATTTTTAGCACACACTCATAACTAGGCAGACATACTGTGGCAATGAAAGTTTGCAGCAGAAACATCTATCATCTTGCAAAGCACTCAGTTGATTTCCAGAATTTGTGTTTGATATATGGCAACACTTCAGGACACAGGCGATATGACACAGTAGGGATGGGAACACACTGATAGCTCAGAAGATGAAGTCTGGCTCCTCTCTCTCTCTCTCTCTCTTTTTTTCCTCATGCTGTGGCTTTTCTATTTATTAAGAAGAAATTACCAGTAGATTAATTTTAAATTAGAAATTATTGTACAGTCAATACCTATTACTGCAAAATCCAGTCATTAGATGTCTCACTGTTCCCTGGCTAGGCAAAACCACATAGCTTTGCTGTTG
>VZRU01007625.1:500652-566981 GCA_013398155.1 Pedionomus torquatus
GGAAAGGCTCCTGTGAGGAGGGCTGCCCCGACGCACACCAAGATTTATGTTCGCAGGAGAATATCCTTGGGGAAATGAAAGTTGTAAATGTCTAATTCTTCAGCTTAGTAACTTGTGAGTTTTAGGAATTTACTGTCCTTGTAAACTGGGAGGATTTGGAGCTTTCATAAAACAGCTGTGTGGTGAGCCAGACCTGCTGTCTGTTTCGCGCTGAATTTATGTGTTAGGCGTCATTTCTGAGCCCATAAATGCCAGTTCCAAAGTGCTTGCAAAACTCTGTGACACGACAGTGGTTTCACCGTGTTCACTCCGAACTCAGAAATCTCACTATTTTAGTAGAACATTAAATCTGGCCTTTATTTTTAGCACACACTCATAACTAGGCAGACATACTGTGGCAATGAAAGTTTGCAGCAGAAACATCTATCATCTTGCAAAGCACTCAGTTGATTTCCAGAATTTGTGTTTGATATATGGCAACACTTCAGGACACAGGCGATATGACACAGTAGGGATGGGAACACACTGATAGCTCAGAAGATGAAGTCTGGCTCCTCTCTCTCTCTCTCTCTCTTTTTTTCCTCATGCTGTGGCTTTTCTATTTATTAAGAAGAAATTACCAGTAGATTAATTTTAAATTAGAAATTATTGTACAGTCAATACCTATTACTGCAAAATCCAGTCATTAGATGTCTCACTGTTCCCTGGCTAGGCAAAACCACATAGCTTTGCTGTTGCTATTTTTCTTCTGCAGTCAAATCCACACTTTCCTCCCTAAATTCTCTATGGCTCTTGTTCCTACATTGGTAAAAAGCAGTAGGAGAATTGACTCAATTCTTCTTTCTTGGGGTGCCTTATTTTAGTCAATTTTTTTTTCCATCAAAAACAAAAGATACCACAAGATTTGGACCAGGATCCTAAGGGGATAAGAATCAAGCAAAACCTGCTTCTTACTTCATTTTCTGTTATAATGTCATTAAAGGTTAGTATTTTTTCTGGCAAGTTTATGATCAACAGAATAATTCCTTTTAATGAATAATTTCTGATAGTTGAAAAGTGAATTCCCTGTGCTTGAAAGGGAAATGACAATAAATAATTATTTTTAGAAGATAAAGTTAATTCAACAGGAAAAATCTATACTTCAACACCACATGTATTTTTTTTTAGATTGGTTTGGTTCTTTATTCCCTCTGACTGCAGTTTATGTGGAATAAAGGACTACATGCCATAGTTTCTAAATAAGTATCTGCTTTAGTTTTTATGGTATCAGCTGCAGATCTGACATCACAAATGAACAAAAGAACAAAAAAACCCAGTTATTTTAAGCAGTCTGAAGGTCCCTTAGTCACATAACTGTTGCTGCTGTCTACTCGCTGTCCCTTTTATGCTGAAACGGTTAAAAATGTCTGAAATAGATTGACCAGGCCAAATTGCTCCCTGCTGCAATTCCATAGAGTATATCAGGGATGAATTTAGCACCATTTCGTCAGCATTATAAAAGCTACATTCAGTCATTAGCCGGTTGATAAATTATTCAGGAGATTTTTTTCCATGTGGCCCATTAGGGACAAAGAAAATCCTTTTTCAATCAGTCATTGTCTCATCTTTATTTTTGGTACTAATTTGAGAAAACACACTGCATTACAAAGTGATTAATGACAGAGGCAGGCAGTCGCCGGTGGAACCATCACTCCCCTGCATGCGAGCGTGGGAGGTACATCTCAAGCCTGTCCCATGTCCCACGTCCCACACCAGACGTGAACAGCTCGAGGCTGGAAGTCTCATGGGCCCAGCAGGTGCCATCGTTTGCCAGCTCTGCCTCCCAGTGAAGTTTTGCCCCAGGAAAGCAGTGGAGTAGCCTCACAGTGCCCGGCTGCTGCGCCTCAGACTGCTCACTCGGCTTCAGCATCCTCTTTGGGGCTGCCAAAGTGCTAATTAATGCCATTCCTGATGGGGAGCTCTGGTGAGCACAGATGTCTGCGGCAGCAAATCCACACATGCCAAAAGCGGTAACTTTCAGTTGCTGCTGACAGAGGCCAGGGCTGAAGATGTGCAGTGAAAACAAAAATGAAGCTTGTGTCACTGTGCATCCACCTACCCCCCAGCCTGTCATTATACTTCTTATTGGCACTCATGACAAGCTTTTCCTATTACAGAGTTTGTGAAGGGATGGGGGAGTGATCGGTGACACTGAGCATAGCACACCTGGTTTCATTGACAGGAGTATGCCATTTCCACAGAATGGCTACACCAGTCACTGTGGGCCATGCCGATTAAAAGCACTCAGGCATGTAGCTTTGAGTTCAGATGCCGAAGTCTACGGTGCTGATTCTCCTGCTTTTCAAACTCTACAAATGCCCATATTGTTTCCCTACCAGTTTCTGAATGCCATGTCCAACAGAAAAAGTACCCAAGGACTGATTCCTCAGGTTGTGGAAGGCCTGTTACACATCCAAATGCTTTGGGGATTTCCCATCAGGACAGTTATGCCCATTTCCTTGTGAAGCATGTTCTGAGAATAACTGGTGAATACAATATGCCATCAGGAGAGAAGAAGAAGGTGTTTTCCCTATTCCTCCTTCTCCAGCCATCTGCACTTGAATGACTACATGGATCAACTAAGCTGTGGGAGATCTCACCTAAAATCTCTTTTCTACCAGCTCTTTCAGAACAGGACATTAAAGTTAGATCTCCCATTTAAGAGAGAAATGCCTCTCCCTCTTGTCAGCATCAATCTGAGGTGAACTACGATTAAGCTCTTTTCTCTGCATTTTTTCTTTGTTTTTTAGATACATATTGGAGGATGGGCAGAGATTGGGGTCTCCCAGGTGAATACCCTGGACACGAAGCTATGGACTTGTTCTCTTCAGTGTAAATAGTTAACTGTACTGAGGTTTCATCATCAGATGTATCCTGAGCATCTGGGACAAGTAAGCAGGGACAGAATTATTCAGTGTAGCCCAAGAACAATAGGACAAAAGTTTATCTGTATCATTTAAAAACAAGTCTGATGTGTAAATTAATGTTGAATTGGTCAGGTAGAATCATATAGTTTCTCTTTTCCTAACGTTTTTGTTTCATGCTGTGTCTAAAAAGGAATGGAAACTTTTCTATCTGCCTTTCAGGAACCTTGGGAAATTGATGCACAGAAAACTGAAAAAAAACCAAATCTACTCTTGAGTTCAGGAGCGCAGCAACTTGTAAGTCAAAAATTCACATTCACCTGTCGTTTTAGGAGAACTCTTTTAAAATGTGGGGTAGAATTACAGAAGTCTCCAGCAGGCACTGAGGGAAATATGAACTGTACTAAATTTGTCTTTATAAGATTTAATTAGTTTTATCCCTACTTGCATTGTGTAATTTTATATAGAGTCTTACCACAGGATGAATACCTGGCCCATTCTCCTTATAGGGAAAGAACAAGCAAAGCCAAGAGCTAGGATATGTCTGTGGTAGCAGTTTGGGCTCATTGTATCAGTGCCCAAAAGATAATGCCTTGCTCTGCAGCAAAATACTTGCTGCTCTGTCCTGCGGGTGAAACTAATTCACATTAAGAGATAGAGTTACACACTCATAAAGCCAATAACCATGCCAAAGCTTTGATGCATTATATAAAAATTCGGTATCAGTTTTCACTCTCTTTCAGTTTTGTCTCACTTAAAAAAAAATCACCACTCAGATCTGTTATTTCCAATCCCATCCAACACAAATTCTTTGCAATGTAAGTGAGCACAGAGCACAGTCCCCTCCAAAACCAGATGATATTTGAATTAGCTTCATCTATTTACTTACTTAAAGCAGCATGACAGCAGGGATAGCTGAGCTCCACCTTGATGGTATAATAAACTTGAACTTAGTGATATGGGCAGGGGATTGATTTATGCTGTTGACAGTTTCTAGGCTTCAACAATGAATGTGTTAGAGGGGATGTAAATGCAAATAGCCACATGGTTTCCTGAAGACATGAGTGTTCCTACAGTCTCATACTAATCACTTCCACATTTAACTCTTATTTTTCTCTGTGTAAGCTCCCTGGTTTCAAAGGAAGGTCATGACCATCCAGACTGAATGTATTGATTACCAAGCTCAAAGGTTTTTGGAAAAATAAGCCAAATTCCTAAAAATAAAAATAAAAGCCCAACCAACCAATCCAAGATAAAAAAATATTTCAGTTTCAGAAATATCCCTTGAAGGTACCTTCTAATACATGTTAGAGCACAACCCTGACTAAATGAAAGCTGACATAGGGTAAAAATCTGTGTAAGAAATGTCAACCTTTATTTCCTATTTTGATACAGATAAATTTATAATCTTTTTTCACCGTCTCCCAAAAACTTCCATCAGAAACACACACCCGTAATAGCAACCTAGATTTTTTGACAAAAGGTAGCGTTGGTTCCCTCCCCCCCCCCAATTTCAGCAGCCCTTTTGTCTCTCCCCTTCTTGAGAACTACAGAGCAACCTTCAGTGCCTTCTCTCTGAGCGAATTCCAGGGCATGGCTGTTTTGCTGCTGGCTTGCAGTGAGACAAAAAAGTCCCGGAGGTGTTTTTACCTTTCCTCAGAATTCTTGCCTTCCTTAAAACACAGCATAAATTTGGAGTTAGAGCAAACCTGTTAAAAGAAGTAGGAAGAGGGGAAATCCCGATGCCTTGGCATTGCAATTGCCCATTAAAATATGACTCAGTTCTTATCAAGATAGCACAGGTAGAGCCATGCTGATAGCGTGGTAGGAAACTCAGCTCTTAGAGGTTCCAAGAAGTGCCCCACACGCCCACTTGACAGTGGTGCATGCTGCAGTGCACAGCGCTGTCCCACAGCCGCTCTCATGCTGGCAGGCGTTAGCATGGCTAGCCTTTTGAGGAAGGAAATGACCTTGCCTACAAGGGGGCAAGGTCACAGACAAACCAGCAGCTGCAGTTTTGCAGAGGAAGTACTAGGCACGCAGCTGGCGTTACCTTTCCCCTTCTTGATTCTTGCACTAAAGGTAACAGGAGCCATTGGAATTCTGGGCTGCATAGGGAAGAGTGTGGTCAGTAGGTCAAGGGAGGTCATTCTCCCCCTCTACTCAGCACTGGTGAGGCCACAACTGGAATACTGCATCCAGTTCTGGGCTCCCCAGTTCAAGCGAGACAGGGAACTACTGGAACAAGTCCAACATAGGGTAACAAAGAGGATTAAGTGATTAGAGCACCTCCTTTATGAGGAAAAGCTGACAGATCTGGGACTCTTTAGCCTGGAGAAGAGAAGGTTGAGAGGAAACCTTATTAATACTTCTAAGTATCTGAAGGGTGGGTTGAAGGAGGACGGAACTGGACTCTTTTCAGTGGTTCCCAGTGGCAGGATGAGGGGCAATGGGCACAAGCTGGAACAGAGGAATTTCCATTCAAATATGAGAAAAAAACTTCTTTACAGTGAGAGTGACAGAGCCCTGGAACAGTGTGCCCAGGGAGGGTGTGACGTCCCCTTCTCTGAAGAATTTCAAGACCTGCCTGGATGTGGTCCTGTGTAATGTGCTGTAGGCAATCCTGCTTTAGCAGGAGAGTTGGACTATGGACCTAAAGGCCCCTTCCAGCTCTGACAATTCTGTGATTCCATGAGCCAGACGTGTTTAGGGAAACATCTTGCCCTGCTGCAAAGTGATTCTTACTGTTCAAGCCTCTGCCACAGCTCCTGACAACTTAAATGTAATTATAAACACAAGGGGCTTGACCATGCACGCAACTAGTGTACGGCATTTTGAGAAGAAAACATAAGGGAATGACAGACAGAGCTATCTATCTAACTCCAACTTAGAAGGCAGCAAATACACACCCCTGCTAGCTGACACCAGCCAGCCAGAGGTGCCCATGGTTTCCAACATAAGCCTATTTCCTTGACTCTGGGTATTCAGGTGGCCTCACCTCTCACCCCATCCTCTTCTCTTGGGCTCTGAAGGGAGCAAATGCAATCGCAAGGCTTTTCCCAGTTTCTCTGTGGAATCAATAATCGAATCAGTGTTACAATTTGAGGGACTGCGGTTTGTCCAGACTCTGCATTTTACTGACAAAATATAAAACACATCCTGGGCTCTGTTTGCCCTTGATCTTGAAACCGTTGGTGTTATTTTCAGCTTTCCCCTAAGGACATTTAAGCTTTTCTGTTGTAGTAAAAAAAAAAAAAAAAAAAAAAAACAAAAAAAAAAAAAGCCACNAAAGAAATTTAAAGATTTTTTTAGTGAAAAAAAAAAAAAAAAAAAAAAAAAAAAAAAAAGAGAGATAAAGAGACTGAATACCAAGGCTCTAGAAAATGAAGCTTTTAAAGAAAAAAATCCCGCCTTTCACAATACACTTAATAAGACTGAGAGCACTGCCTACCATGTGATAGCTGTGCAATCTTTCCTGAGTTATCATCTGAAGACTCACAGACGAAAAGATTTAGTTTAGCAACACCCAAATTACAAAAAGCCAACCTTTCAAAGCAAAACAGGAAGCCAGTTCTCTGTGCCAGCTCCCTGATACACAGCAGCGAAACCATTGGTAAAGAGCTGTTCAACTGTTCAACATCCAGTCAGTGAAAACCTTGTCACAAACATAGGTGTTGATGACCCCCAAAATAAGTATTATTTCCTTTTGTTCTTTTTGCATTTTGTCTTGATTTTATTATTTGAGACAGATTTACTTTCAAAGATTTTTATGGTCTATGAGGAAGTCTACTAAATCAATACATTACACTTCCTCGTTCTAACACATGTCCCTTTATAAAACTGAAACCTCATGGTGTTTTCAAAGCAGGCCTTATTTCTCTGTTTTAGAAAGAGGGAAGTAAATCAGGTTGCTCCAGCAAAGGTCAGGAGCTGATATCTGAGTCATGATTAGGACCCTGGGCCTCCATGTGTCACTCAGCCCCAGGCAGGGATAGTCTTTGGTGGACAGTGGTCCGTCATGGCAGGCCTGGAGGGCAGCACTTTGAGCTTCAGCCCAAGGCTTCTGGGAAGGCACAGTTCTCTATGCAATTGGGAGAAGAGACATAGGTTACTAACAGTTAAGCTAAAATCAAAGTTATAACCCAAACGGAGAGTAAAATTGCAATTTCATTAACCTTGTATGTTTCCAAAAGCCAGAATCAACCTGGTTCTAGTGAATAACACAAGTTCAGTCACCTTAATAAGGACCAAAGAATTCATAGCTTGGTCAGCTTTAGAATTTAAGGGACTGGGTTTTGTGCAAACTCTGCTCAGAAGTGTTTTGCTGTCAAAAGTTGGAAACTATCCTACAGACTGAAATTTCAGACACCGTGTCCATTTGCACAGAGCAGAGTCTTGGATGCTCTTTGTGTGACCCATCTTTTTGAAGCAGCATATGCATCATTCTGCCTGGAAAGCAAAGCAAAGTCACAGAGGGCTGTGGCCGTGTCACAGAGGAACCTGGACATTGTCAGAAGGGGATCTGAACAACTGAATCACACCCACTGTGCTTGAGTAATTAAACTGAAAGAGCCAGCAGGGCCACTGTCCGACCAGGAACTCTTCCTAGCAGGCACGAGAGATGAGTAAAATACTTCACTTTAGATTTCATTTAGCTCTGGCATTTCTTCTTCTAGCTCCAACAGCCCGATCAACACTCAAAACTGTGCATTCAGCTGTTGTCGCTATTGCAAAGTACTTCAAAGTTGTGAATGCTTTTATTAAAACACTGTGTAGTCTAATAATTCTTTGGTTGGAAAGGAAAATTCTCCTTTTGCAGCACGTTGCATTCAGCTTAAGTGGCCTTCCTCTAAGCTCTCTTTCATTGCATCGTAGCATAATGGTGGAAAAGGCTGTAAAGCACCTCTCAGTATTTTAAGTTCTCACCATCCTTGCTGTAAATTTCCATGGAGACATCCTGGACCCCAGTACACCGAGTACTGTATGTTTAAAAATATGTATACTCAGAAGAAGTTGCATATGCTGTTGAAGGAAGAAATGTGTTGAATGCCCATGCCTACAGGGAAATCACTTTCTAAAGCTTTTTGATTATATTTATGGCAATATCATCCAGCTTCAGCAATTAATTACCTTGCTCGGTGTGATGCAGTTGCTGTGTCTTAGCAACTGTTCATTCGAATTCTGGTCACAGGGCAGAAACCCAAAACGGGTGCCCTGGGAGAGACCGAGATTCCTAACCTGAACTGTAGGTGGCATTCTTCAGCCGTTCGTCTTGAGCTATTGCTCAAGACACAGAGACAAATAAGTCATTTTCCTGTACCCTTGATTAATGTTATCAGCCCTCTCCTAAATTTAATTAAATTGTACTTTCAGTTGGAAGGAATGTGCGTTCATAAAATCTGAAGTTGCATAACTATGTTACCTGGAAAGATTAAAACAATTTTCTGTTGTTCTTGCCCTAGAAGCTTAGGAATTGACATGCATTTGAGTGATCTGGAGTGTTTCCAGATAAATTCCTCCATCATGTGCTATGAAGAAGAAAAAACTGTAATGCCCAAAGGTTTATCCATGGTCTAGAGGCCATATTCAATTACCTTGCAGCAATAGTGAGTAAATCCAACTACATTTTAAATTATCAGCGTTATCTCTAGAGAAATCTCAAATAATTTCCTTTAGTGGAGGGAGTTTGGCATGCCAGAATTTCTCATGTGTACTTGGTTATCTGAGACTACTCTGCACTCTTCCAGCAGCTTTAGAAAGGTTACAAGGGAAAAAAAAAAAAAAAACACCAGAGGAAATTTTCTTCTTCAGCTTAGCAAAAAAATTAGTGAACTTGAAAAAGAGATCTGCTCATGCTCGGCTAGAGGCAGACTGAACTACAAGCAAGCAAGTTATCTTTGAGTATCTCATGCAACTCTGAGTGCATTTTGCTCTCTAAGCTTTCCCAGCCCTGATCCTTCTTCTGATGTAATGCCATCAGTGGTATCAGATGATGTGCATCCTTCATGATGCAGGCAAACGTCAGCAGAGGAGTAGGCTGAGGACACAGGGTTCATCTGCGCTTGTGACCTGGGAGGGCAGACAGTTTCTAATCCTGTGAATAAATCTTCCAAATAGAAATGCAATTCAATTAAATTATTCATTTCCCTTCTCATCTTAATCAAAGATTAAACTACAAGAAATACATGTTCGTGCCAGATAATTGGAAACAGATGGCTAAGATTCATTTTGCTCATCAGAGAAATTGGTAGGTCAAAGGCAACAAGTCCCTCAAATAGTAGGCTTTCTTTATAATTAAAAAAAAAAAACAAAAAAAAACTAAAAAAAACCAACACAACAAAACAACAAAACTTACTTTATGGATGACTCATTTGCTTTTAATATTTTTATTTCTGTTGTGACAGTGAGGTGCAGTCAAAATTGTTAAATGAACTGTTTATCCAAGGAGCTGAGAGGATTACAGGAAACATTTCACAAGGATGTATTACTTTTTCCACATTTTTTCTGTGTGAAATGTGTTATCAAAATATTAATTTCAGCCTTCTATATGACTGAGCTAAACCCAAATATTTCAGTCTTATCCAAGGGGCAATACTCAGATAAAGTCTAAATCAAATATTCTGGAAAGTTTCAATTTTTTTTTTTTCTATGGCACTGTGGGGCCCACTGCAAGCAAAACAAAATTCAAAAAGTGAGTTCAGCTACAGAAGTGATTTGACCAGCTCTAAATATTATTGCTTTCTATTTCTACAGCACTTATCAGCAGCAAACCTGAAAGAATATGAATTCTTTGATGCTTACCAAAGTTTAGCTGGATGGAAGTGTGTTTCCTTTGTAGAAAAGTGATTGAAAGATAAAAATATTTTGGCAAAGCTTTTTCTAGGGCTTGTGCCTAGATTTTACTTTACCTTCTGTGGATTTTCTGACGACGGTGCAGGGACACTTAAGTGAACTGTAGCTATCTCTTTCCCCTGCCTCCCATCATCTCCGCTTGAGTTGATGTGCCCTCGCTGTGAGGTGACAGAGAAGAAGTTGTGATGAGCCTTGTCTTTTTTATTCACTGTGTTGCCAAGTTCAACCTTAGCTGATAAGAGCAGAAATATAAATCAGTCCCCATGAGAAAACTGTGAAAGCCATGAAAATCCTACATTATGCTGTATAATACGCTTAGACACACTTCTTTATTTCTGATAGAGAATAAACTAAAAGGTACAACTGTGCTTGGTTATGGTTCATGATTATTATTAAACATGGACAGAATGGTGTAGTTGAGTCTGGGAAAAGGGCATTAATTTCTTGATTTTCCTGTTTGTTCATCTGCTAAGTGTGATTGTCTGAAAATTTAAGAGATTTGCCCGTCAAGCCTAAGCCTTGATGGATGTCACAAAAAAAACCACATCTGCTAGCACCAGATGAAGGGCTGGGGTGTTATCTCTGGGAAATACTGTGAAAGTGCAGTACAGTAGTAAAGGCTATTGAAGCCAGGCTTGGATTTGCTGGTGGTTACCACAAAATGGCAAAACACTTCAAAGAGTTCACTAATATCAACAGGATTTTAGATCATTTAGCTGTAATAGGTGGATAGAAAATGCATTACTAAAGCTGGCTCTGTGCACCTATGAATATATGACAGTGCAAAATCCCAAACAGGTCCTGAAAAGCTCCAAACATGGTCCCTAAAGAAATCAAATGTAAACCAAAATTGCACAGCCTATTCTGCCTTAAGTTCATGGATGATTTAAATCTCAGTCTTACTTACTTGAGTTTTGGAAAAAGTCAGCATGACAAGTTCTCAAGTTTTGGGCTTTTGTTATTCAGATTAGACCAATGTCAATGAGGTCTTCAGTAGCACAGCTGGTAAAGATGAACAGCCATCTTCTGCATGACGAAACACACCAAGGTTCTGCATACATACAATCATCTTCTAGTATTTTTTAGAGCTCCCTTTATGTTCTTAAATCTGGAAAATATGTTTCACAGTGACAGTTTAACTAGAATACTGTGAGCCAAAGCATGCAACAGGTTTCTAGATTTCATTGTGGGCAGAGACAAAAAAATAGAACAGCTTTGGGTTTTATAAACATTGTCCCTTTTGGTCTTAACTCAGTCCTACAACTCAGGCTGTTAGAGATACAGGTGTCTTTGCACAGAGCTGTGGATTCAAGCAGCAGGTAAATAGCTTGTGTAAGAAATAGTGTGAAATAGCAGAAGTAGGGAGGTGATTGACCCCTGTAGTCAGTGCTGGTGAGGTCACACCTCGAATATTGTGTTCAGTTCTGGGCATCTCAACACAAGAGAGATACCAAGGTGCTGGACTGAGTGCAGAGGAGAGCAATGAAGCTGGTGAAGAGCCTGGAAAATAAATCTTATGAAGAGCAATTGAAGGAGCTGGGACCGTTTAGTCTGAGGAAGAGGAGGCTGAGGGGAAACCTCATCACTGTCTACAACTACTTGAAAGGACATTGTAGAGAGGTTGGTGCTGGTCTCTTCTCACAGGTAATTAGCAATAGAATGGGAGGGAATGGCTTCAAGCTGAAACAGGGTAGGTTTAGGCTG
The DNA here is from genome assembly GCA_013398155.1 of Pedionomus torquatus. Lineage (NCBI taxonomy): Eukaryota > Metazoa > Chordata > Aves > Charadriiformes > Pedionomidae > Pedionomus > Pedionomus torquatus. Next base: position 512,112 of record VZRU01007625.1, read on the forward strand.
AACATCAGGAAAGAATTTTTCACAGAAAGAGTGGTCAGACACCAGAATAGGCTGCCCAGAGAGGTGGTTGAGTCACCAACCATGAATGTGTTTAAGAGTCGTTTAGATGTCGTGTTGGGGGATATGGTATAGGGGAGAACTATGTAGAGTGGGGTTGATGGTTGGACTCGATGATCCCAAGGGTCTTTTCCAACCTGAATGATTCTATCATTATGGATTTAATAATCAGAAGCTTCGAGTGCCCCACCTGGACCACATCTTTGCAAACTTTGCAGTGATTTTTCCAGACCAAATTCATTCAGCACTTTGGAACGGTGCCTTGGAAAATGAAATCCATGATTCTTCTTGTATCATGTGGACCATGAGTAGGCATATTTTCCCATACCATAAGAATAGATAGCGCACTTTCCCACTCCCCGAGAAACTGAGTGAATGCGAAATGATTAATGCATCTGTTTGGTCTGTCAAAATGCTTGTTGTAAACGTGATGCATCATTTAGCCTAAGTACATTGCAGCAAAGGATACAGTCCAAGAAACACAGTTGCTGTTCCCTTGATTAATAAAGTCTTGGAAATCATGCTGAAGATCATTTTCTGGTCCTTCAAGGTCAAGAAAAAGATGTGCAATACTCAGAAATTAGAAGTGGTTTACTCTTGAGGCCTTAAGCAGCACTTTAGCTCACCTTACATTGCTCAATAATTTACTTTTAAAACTTCCATGTGGCTTCATCTACCTTTCCCGTCTTTCTTTGAATGATTTGGTTTGGTTTTGTTTCCCCATCAGGACGGGCAGTGCAGATCGTAGGGCTGCCCAAGCAGTCTTCATGTCACGGGCAGTGGCCTTTTGGCAGAGCTGTTGGAGGGAAGTATGCACTTCATCCTTCTATAAAGTGTCTGCTCCATGGGAAATACTGTGCAGAACCCTGACAGAAATTAGGTCAAACAACCAAATTTATTTGCCTTTTATGTATGTTTTCTTGAGTTTGGAATTTGCCACCAGATAATGCAAGCTGACTTCACAAGGTTGCTATAAAACATAAGAAAATGTCGGATTTTGTGAGAAGTACAAGGTCAGGTTTTGGAGGAACTATATGCAGTATCAGCAAACATTTTCCTTGCAGCCTTCTTCTCAGAGATTTATTTCCAAAATAAACTGCTGTGATTGTGTCAGTACTTAAAACAATCATCCCACTGATTCACCAGCGCTAACAAGCTTTCTAAGGCATGAGGAACAGGGGGTGTTCAGGTGAAACCAATCCATGTTTTCTGTTACAGCACTGCTGAGTAATAGCAAAGAGAAAGAAAATATTTATGAAGATAGATTACCAAACCATGAGCGTCACTTGGGACCAACCCAGCTGATACAGGAGACAAGGTGGAACAAGGAGCAGAACGCAGGACTCACAGGGACACAGTGCTGTACCCAATAGCACTGACTGGAGGGTGAAAGCCCACTTGGCACCTTTGAAAACTTACCCCTCCTGACACAGTTCAATGAACTGGACATTTGCAAAATTCAAAATTTTACACCTTTCTTATCTTGAACCTTGGATTCAACAGTATCTCCTGTATGTCTGTTTTCCATAACATTTTATATACAAATTATTAGTATAGTAAGTTTGAAGAACTTGGCTATAAATGCTTTCAAATTATTACTTCAAACAGTGACAAGAGTGAAAGCACTATTTTCTGTCTTGAGAAAAAGAAAGAGAGTTTTTGCATGGCTTATATAATATGCAACACTGAATGTCTTGATTAATGAAACCCCAAGGGATATGGAATAAAGCTCGTATCACAGGAGTGATTCTAAGGCCCAGAAGCCTATTATTTTGTAAGAATTACTATGGAAAAACAAGCATTCATTGCAGCATGTTCATTAGGAGCGTTTCTATTTTATCATCAGTGGCATACTCTGCTACCTGCTCGTCAACCCAGGAATGTGAGATTGATGCAGGATGGAAACTATTTTTAAAGGATGAAGATGCTCATTCATCTATCTCAGGAGCCAGTCTGAACACATCAGGATAATATTGCTGTCTAGAAAGGAAGGTACTTGGAGCCCTAAAGAAAAGGTGAATGTCAGGTTCGGGTTTGTCAACACAGCACTGTAAAATCGTGTATTTCAAGTGTGCTGAACACAGAAGAGCCCTTAGTATGTCAGCTACCCTCTGTTCATCAACAGAAGAATAAAAATTTAAGAAACAAGGGAAGTGCTTTCATTGTAGTTATGAATTTGAAAGACCTACTGGCAGCAGATGTAGTGTCTTTTTACTGCTCCTTCAGTAGTTGTCAGTCAGCCTAAAAAGAAACGATAGCCAGTTTTGTCATTACAATAACAAACAGCTGTAACTGAGAAATAATAAAAAAAATAAATGACAAAAAATACATTAATTTCAAATTGTAGCAGTTCACTCATTTCCAATATTCATCTGTTGAAGCCTACAGTTATCCAACTACGTACAATTGAATAAAAAGTAAAGTAGAGGCAGGTAGCCTTTATTTGAAGAAAAAATACAGCTAACTTTATCCAAGACTTATAAGGACTGGCAACAGCAAAATGCTGTGACCAAGGTAAGGAAAGCAAACTGAAATATTCAAATGTAAATGAAGCCTTAGTGAAAGTATGCAGTGGAAAATAATATAGGAAATAAAAGTTCGGGAAATACGCAGTAAAGGGACATAGCTAAAACAAATGGGAAAGAAAAAAAATAAACAAGGAAAATGCTGTTTAAAAAAACAGAGCATGAAATATAATATTCCACCTTCACTAAAAACAAATCTAAAGTCTACTTCTTTTATGTGCGAAAGGGTAAACACTCTGAGTAAAACACGCTGGTTTCCCAACAACTCTGCCAACACAAATACCGCCAGGAAACACAAGCTGTGCGTAGCGCTTGTCCCAGTGTGAGTTCTGTTGGTCTGGCTTCAGCAGGCACAAGCTGCTGGGCACGTCGTTTGGTAACGCTGCACCTGAACAGTGTGCATTGAAGAAGACGCCACCAGTGCTGTCTCAGTGCTTGGGGCGGCTGCTCAGCAAAGTGAGAGATAGGCCCACCACAGGGCTCTTCTGGGGTACCCTCTGTTCAGATAGGGTGTCTTTCAAATTTGGCATTTCATCTATAAAATGCAGAAAACCTGCACTGTGTCCTATTTTACACAGCTAAGGATAATCTCATAGCTGCACCCTCAACAGCTGGAATCTGTGCTAGCTGCATGACCCATTTTCCTAATGTCCATCCACATGTGGTTACAACAAATTGTCTGTGATCAAGCTTCCCTACTGATTTCACCAGTTTAACATAAAATACCAGAGGGTGAGAACCACTGGGAGGTGTGAGGAGTTAAAGCGGATCTTTCTCAGGTCAGTTTGAAGCAGCATGGTTGCCGAAGGTGATGGACTACATGGAAAACCTGCCCTCTGGGACATCTTCTGGGAGTGGACATGTCACCTTCTGAAGGCTTTCTGGCTCTGCCAGTGCCCTGTTTCTTGGTGACTTCTGATCCTTGCTGAGGGAAGAGGCAGAGTTATGAATAAGTGTTTTTTACAGTTCGTAGACTCTACTTTGCGTCCAATCCACAACGTATGCCCGGCATACCACATACCTATTCTTCCTGGGGCTGGCTTTATTCAATGCTGACATCAGTTTATTTGCCCTCACCTTGACGTGTGAGTGAGATCATGTCTTTGCAGCTGAAGACAACCCAGGTGGGGGTCGTCCTCAACAAACCTTCCTGAGGCTGCCAATGTGCTTGGTGCTGACACTGCCCAGCAGCGCCCTCAAGCCAGTCCATGCCTCGACCAGTGCTGTTGGGACAAGGTTAAGTACATACCAGGTTGCTTTAGATTTAGAATATCACTGAGCCTGGGTAAAAGCCCTTTTCCCTTTCTGAAGACTGCTATGGCTCCGCCACACCCTTAAGACACTCAGAATTATAATTATTTGGGGAGGAAAAGATTAAATACTTTTATATCATGTTTTCATTGCTTTAAAGAAAACCTTTCATGTTGTGGCTCTGCCTTGAATAGTCTTCCTTTGATCTAGGAAAGAAAGGCACCATCATATTTGAACTCTTTTCATGGATGAATGTAACATACACTGAATTTGTGTCAGGAACAAATTCAGTGTATGAATCTTCTTTCTTGCCTTACCAATTACTTATGCAATGAAATGACAACATTGTCTTTATTAAAATTTCTAAGTTTGTGGCACAGACTTTTACAACTATAAGTGTGAGTTAAAAATAAATGTATCTTGACTTGATTACTGTCTTCTGTATATTTGAAAAGATAGTCTGTGAAGATACTCACTGAAAAATGCATAATGAGTCACGGATCTCTTAAAGCTGTTTTTCCCAGCGTCCAAAATCTGGAAATTAGTCCAAACTAGGAAACACTTAGATACAGAGTGTATATAGGTATTAAGCATGACTGACTGTAGTGAGCTTTTAAGGTTCACATGCTGCTCAGTATTTTCTTACTCAAGAAGCAATGTTCAGCTGTCTCAGCTCTTGCAATGAGGTAGCAAATTTCTGTTGACAACTATGAGTGCAACTGCAATTCCGATTACCCTGAACTCCAGGCTTTGACCCCACAAGACTGATTTTCCATGTCACAAGTAAATTAAGCAATTATTTGATGTTAAATGTATAAAGGCAAGTATTAGAATTTTTTAAAAATGCAAATATGTTATTAAGTAGCATAAAAGTATCAAACAAAAATGTAACAGCATATGTTTCAACTAATCATTTCACAGAAATAAGGTAATGTTTAAAAAGTTATGCAAACATTGCACATTGACTGCCTTTCAAGCAGAAAACTAGGGGGTTTCATATGAGTAGAGTGCAGTGACTTTTATGGTGGAGAAGACAAACAGAAAACGTATCTCAAGTATCTCAGGAGAGGACCGGCCAGCCTGTTACTAAATAAAAATACCGGCAAAGTGTTTCCCAGCACGGTAGAATTATTTTCTTGTTTTTCTCACATCCTATCTTGAGAATGAACCACAGGCAAGAATGACATTTTAGAAACTATTCAGTGCTGATGTTTTGAACATACCAAACTTCTGAATGTTAGAATTAAAATGCATGCGTGCATGCATACATAGATGTTCTAAAGTGTAAAAATAGAGTGCAAAATTAAAGCATGACACGCTATGCAGCCTCTGGGCGATTTTAGGAGAAGGAACAAACAAGATCCCTAACTTTGTTCCATTTATCCCAAAATATATGAATAAAGTTTTGTGATTTTTTGCTCTGCTTACCTGGTTATTGTTAGCTTCTTTTACTACTTTTGCTTTCTTTTGCTATTTTCAAGTTTCATGCATTAATAGGTACTATTCTACATTCTATTCCTTTTGGGTTTTTTAAGCTAGGCAATGTGGATCATCATAAAAATGAGACCTATTTGAAAATAAATGTGCTCTTTTAGGTCAGAAATTAAAGAGCGTTAGAGTAATGGTCTCCAGGTAATGAATTCCAAATCCTTTTTCCTGCCCTTTATGAAAAGTTAGTTGTTGCTGCTTTCTCCTTTCCCTGACAATAGTCTGACAACAGGAACTTCGAACAGTAAAAATGCAAGCTAAATACTCCTGAGAATACTTGACAAAAAAACAAACCATGTCTCGAATGGAAAGCTTAAAAAGACATTTTTTTAATGGCAGAGATTTTGCAAAAAGCTTACGCTTGTAAGCCAATGGTTCAGTAGCGTTTTCAGGATCAGGAAATCCTTTCTCTACAATGGATACTTTGTCACGCCAGCAGACAGATCCAAAATTGCATTGTGACTCATTCATAAGGCATTCAAACATTTTTATTTTCTTCAAATGTCTGGAGTTTGAATCATCTAAACCTCCATCAAAAGAAGCAGCAAGCAAGCACTTTCTCCTTTCAGATGGGATGTTTTGAGAAGAGGCCATGCCTGTTGCCTCCCAGCGTGGACACGTGTGGCACTTGAAGGTTGGTAATAGCAGGCACTGATGTTTGCTATATCCTGGGGGCAAAGGGGCTGCTTACCAACTTGTCTCTACAGATTTTTACCTCTAATAGAGCCTTTCAAAGAACAAAAGTACTTTGGCTGTGGTAAGGTATGTATACATCATAATGACTTTGTACAAGCTATGTACCGTTGAAATTAATCTGTTTAGACAAGTTCCTCATCTGATTCATAGCTTAAGTAATATAACCTGAAAAGGTTTTCATGGGATTTTATTAATTTCCTGTGTTGCTTGTTGCTTCTATTCAAATATTGCTGATGTGAAATATTTTGGATGAACGCAGGAACAGCAAAGATCTTCATCCCTGATATTCACAAAACTCCACAAACTGCTTTCAAAAGGTATTTATTTTCTGGTACATTACATCTTCTAGAAATCACCAATAGTGAGTTCACAGGTGGTTTAAAGAGTTAGTGCACAAATAGTGTAAGTCAGCATTCACTTGTGAAATCTCACTGTTATGGTTTGAGAAAACCCATAACAAAATATTGTTGTTCAGACAATTATTCTATCATCCAATGACCCCTCCCCACCCAGGAAAGGGGAATTGGGGAATGCAGAAAAACCACGAGGGTTGAAATGTAAATAGGTTTAATAGAATAAGGCTAAATAACTAACAATAATACTAAAGACCCTGTATTAATCCTGATACTGATAAAAGATACACAAAAATTATACTCGGACAATTCTATCAGTCAGAAGCTGTGCACTCCCAGCAGTGGACAGCAAATGGCGGACACCGCAAGTGCAACGGCTTCAGGAGGATGGGAAGGCCTCAGGGGTCCGGCACAGGGGCAAGGAGTTGTCTGGACCACCACCATCAAGGGAGAGCCTGCTGTGCAGCAAACTTTTCCAATTTATATTGAATGTGACCTTCATGGTATGAAATAATCCTGTTGGCCAGCTTGGATCAAATGCCCAGGCCTTGCTCCGCCTTGTCCCTGCACCTGCCAAGGCTCGAAAACACTGAGACCTAGAATCTCACACGGCCTGGCTGACCAGAAAGTAAATATTTTCATGAATTCAGGCACTAGAGTCTTCTAATAGTGTGATTTTCCCCAGCATTAGAAGACAAGTAAGTCCTGTGTCTCTCAACCTAGGACACTCACTAATAATCTGAGGATTTTTTTAATTCCTGAGAAATTCTGTCGTGTTTGTTTTGTTTCCTGTTTTGATTATCTGCTGCACTGTTCATTACTGCGCACTTTTCTCTTGTGAGTAGTGGAAAATGGAACCATAGGTGGAGAAAGTTAGTTTTAGTGTCTTCTCTTTTTATTTTATCAGAGAGTGATAGGGGTTTGATCGTAAATTTAAGTAATTACTGCATAGAATTAATTTAAAATGAATGTTGAAAGTACTGTGCATGGTAAAGGACCAAAACTTTAGCCTTTTCAATCAGGTGCAAACTATACTGTGCCATTTAGTGATTAGGAATAGGGGCATCACATCACATGGAAAAATTAGTCAGCTCACACTGTTTCAACCAAATCAGTATTGAAGTGGCTGGTAGAGTTATTGATGGCCCGTTCGTCATTAGTTCCACGAACTGAACTAATCAGTTAATCAGATCACTAAACTGTAGATTCAGGATCAATATTGATAGTACAACAATATGCTCCAGTACCAGGCATTCAAGAAATGGTAATAAACACCTTACAATGTCTAAACACATTTCTAGCATGGCTGTGGTTACTTCTGTTCCCACCCCAAGGTCTCACCACCCTTCTTCATAGACCATCCACCCCCTGCAAAACTTACAATAACTATTAGTAATCAAGAACTGTTGAATATATAGGTTCTTGCTTACAAGCCAAGCAAATTAACTAGGTTCTTACAATCTATTTGCTTAGCTGACACTGAAACAAAATTTAAGACTCTGATGCTACAGGCTTCTACAAGCCCCCATGGGACTGCATGATTTTACCATAAGCAGCAGTTCCATTTGGTCACTGACAAAAAGAGAATAAAGCAAACTTAAGAATGCATGCTAGGTAGATACTTTGTGTCTTAAAAGTTGGTATATATAAAAAAATATATAAAATAGATAATCAACAGGTTTCTTTAAACTTGTTGATTACTTTGACTTTATTTTAAGGATAATTCAGTATTTTGTCTCTTCATTGCAATAGTCATTCAGCAGCTATTTGCTACAAGGTTTACAAACTATTATTATCTAGATTATCTAGAATTATACCATGGGTTTTTATTTTTATTTTTCTAAAACTAGGTTGAATATTTTATTAGAAATAAGTCAGTTCACAAAGTTTTAATACACATACAATGTTTATCTCTAATGAGGGGATATTTAGAAACCTCAGCTGCTTGCACAGCCTGGGAGCTAGTACAAAAAGGTGTACCTGAGATTCCAAGCCTCAGCTTTTCAAGATTTCCAAGCACTCAACCTTAAAAAGCCTTATGAATAGAAAGTAGAAGCTCTCCACATCCTGAATGCCTGCTTCTGACTTTTGCAAAGCAGACACTCAAGTGCTGTGAATATTTATATGCATAATTGTTGGTTAATTGAACACATATACCATGGCCCATATACCATGCATCAGTCTGTGCATTTCCACAAATGGCCTGTATCTGGCTATAGCAAGATTTTTGAGCTGCTAAATATGTAATTCCATATTTTGCTATCTAAAATTAGAAACTATTTTTTGCTAATTCTGTCAGTTATAATTGGCTTATTAAAAACCCTTAACCTCCACACAGTAGTTCTGCCACATTTGTTTCACCATCAGCTAGAACTTTACAAAAAAACGCAACCTTTTTCTACATCAGGCTATTAATCCAGCAGAATTACCTTTTCGGATTTAGAGATATACATGCAATATAGTATTTTCAGTCTTTTTTCACCTCTGTTCAGAGCTGGAACAGATCTATATAAGAACTGCCAAATGGAAAAATACTGGTAGGACAATAGATTTGCCAAGGGCTGGATTACACCATGCAACCATAAAACCCCCAGGAGCATGTTTTAACCACTCTTTCTGGAATAATTTTTCCTTGTGTACTGTAGCAAGTCTTATTAAATATAGAGCTATTTCAATGGCAGCTTTACTGATGCTCACCAGGAGCAATAAGTGACATTTTAAGGCAGATCATGACTGTAGGCAAAATCCTGACCTCAGTCTCCCTCTCTGGAAAGCCATTGACTCCAGTGGGCAAAGCAAAAGATGGTTTGAAACTAATTGCTAGTTTTGGAAAAAAAAAATCTATTTCAAAACTATTAAACAACAAACTTTTGGTCTAGAGGCTGTTGCCAACCAGCATCACACAGCATTTTAACTTTCAAAGGAAAATTACAGCCAATAAAAATCACTGCTACCTGCCACCAACTTGCAGATAGAACTGGCCATTTCCACAGTGTTGTGTGGAAATGATGCTGCTGTTAGGGCAGATGTTTTCCTTGTGTGTGCACTTGCAGCCTATACTGTTATGAATACGCACACAACAGTGGATTGAAGCCTGACTCATTGAATTGAACTGTAAAGCACAAACTTCCCTGGAACAGGATATCCATTAATATGCCAGTCTGTCTAAGCGTATGAATGGCTGTCACGGCACAATAAAGTTACTTTGAATAAAAAACAATTAACTTCTAACCACTGCTCCATTGGAAACTAACCATGAAGTCTACATAATAGTAAAGCAATCAAACGGAACCTACTGGGAAGGAGCTTAGGCCATCACAGTAAGCTATGTCACATCTTTTCCTCACTATCAGCCCTGTGGACCCATGAAAAAGAAAGCAAGCATGATTAATGGCGCTCTGCCATCCATCAGTCTCTAGGTATGAGCCTGTCCTTCTGTGCCTGTTGGCTTCTAGCACAGGCTGGAGCCGAAGTCGAGATTATCTCGGCTATACCAAAAGAAAACCAACCATCCCACTGGATGAAGGAAAACTGCAGTCCACGCTGTCCCTGCTCATCCTACCCTGGTCCTGAAAGTTTAGTCAAGAAAAGTTAAATACTAACAGAATATGAAAATAATATTTTTTTTTTAATTTGAAGCAAAATATGTGATTAATATATCTGAGTATAGTTCAAGACAAAGAGCCCAGAAGTACTACTACTAAAAGTACTACTACTCCTCCAGGGGTCACATGGGATTCTGCTGTTCTAAAATCAGTTACAGATAACATGAAGCCCCATGTGGTAATGACCAGGAAGCTAAGTAAGATAATAACTTTTCAAATTCTTTGCTCAGTAGGAAATGTTCAATGCAACATATTTAAATTTACCTTTTTGCTGGTAACAAGAGTGAGCTCTTTCCTGGAAGTAGACACTGGCAGTTTCTTTGGCCTAAAAACACATGGCAGCAATTGCCTTCAAGTGCTCCAGACAGCACAGTGATTCCCATTGACCTGCCAGTCCTTCCAGTGGCGGTTTTGCTCCTCCCAGTTATGGTACTCAAAATGGGCTTCACTAGGGATGCAGATTGGGAGACAGAGAGGGAGTGTCCATCCAGATCCAGCACTAAGCATCTCTTCTGAGCTCTGATACCAGCACAAGCAACTGGCAAGGGGTTTCCTGGTTTAGAGAGAGCAAGAAGAGAACCAGAGGACTAAGAAAAATAAAAAGCAGCTACTCATAAACCTGTAATCAGTCATTTATAGAATGAGGTAGTCATGGAAAAAGTTACCTTTTACTGTACTCCAGTCATGCACTTGGACCAAACTCTTATTTTAAAAGTCCTTCAGACCATTTCAGAAATAGGCATGACACGAAGAGCAGCTTTGGCTCCTACCCACTCGCACTCAGCCTGAGTAATACAGTAGTGCCAGAAACACCTAGAGGCTGCTGATGCCTTCGTACCTGTGCACACATCCCTGTTCAACACAACACACAGCACTGCTTTCCTTTTGGGAAAGCAAAAAATACACGGGTGAACAAATTCAAGTCAGGAGAGAGGAGTTAGAACATTTCAAGCCTCATTTACCTTCCAGGTGACCACTGCTGGTTACTAGTGAGTTTTGGCCATCCCAAACCAACAGAGTTTTAAATAGAGTCACCTTATTCTCAGGCACAAGGCAACGGATTAACAACAGGCATATGAGGAACAGTGACAAGATTTCTTCAGAAACAGCTCTACTTAAAAAAAAACATGTTTTTCCACTTACTCTTTCTTTGTACCTTATTATAAGTGCTAAAACTCTCTGTACTGGGAGCGTCACTAATTGCAAAGCAAACATGCAATGCAATCATGCTCTCTACAGCTCTGTTTCCTCCTTGTATCTCAAAGTACTTTACAAAGGAAGAGAAATATTGCTATTTCTTTTGAAAGTGGATGGTTCCTATTTCACAGATGTAGTTACCACACCAGACGGTCCCCTCAGACAGCAGTAACCCTTCTCCAGTGCAGCTCTAACTATAAAGAGAATCAGTGCAGTGGTGCACTTGGGCCAACACCCACGAGAGAGGCAAACACATGACTTGAAGCATTTTATTTCAAAGTCTGTATCTCTAGAGGACATGTGAAGGTTAGAGATCTTTCACAGAGCCACAAGCCCAAACACCTGTATGTTCTTTTGGGTTTATCATATATAATGATTTTTCTTTCCATTCCTGTCTAACCAACATATCTTCTGGACAACTGGAAGTGGTTAGAAAACAGCAGGGAAAAGGGGGTGGGAGGGAAGCAGGGGAAAAAGAGAATATTTACGTGCTGCTTTAAATATTTTCCAGATTTGAGGTTTCAGGGTGGGGGGAGGAAAAGAAGGGGCCTGTTTTCTAAAACGCATGGGAATCCAAAAGTCAAAATCTTTAAATTTCCAAATGCCAAAATTCAATGGCATTAAGTCAAAACAGATGTTTCATTTCGGTTTTGTATTTTAAAGATAGATGTAAGTTTGAATATTGTCATTTCATAACAAGAATTCTGTTTCAGAAAGTGCTATAAGGAACTCTATTTTCCTTTTACTTGGGTTTTTTTGAAAGAGGTTTTCCCAGAGAAATTTCAACAGGAAAAAAGAAGGGGCGTTCTGACCTCCTCTAACTCCAAGCTGGACAATGAAAACAGCTTGCCTCATGGTCTTTGTTACTCTGTGCTCAGAAAAAGATGACCAAAGAAGGTGTTAGAATATTCCCTATTGGGCATTATATGATGATATAATGAAATATTGCAGACACTCCCTTTTACCACTTATAATTTATGGGGGAACAGTAGGATATAAAACTGTTGAAGAACAGGGTACATTTTTCATTCTGCAATATGGAAATGGTGTATTTCTTACAATGCTATACCTCTTGGTTGTCTTTATTTTGTATTATTTTCCTGACAAGTTTGTTATGAACTCTAATATACTTTTCATAGTTGATACTTAAAATTTCATATTTTAGTTGCAATTTTTTTGAAAGATGATATTATATTCACTTGAAAGGACCTTAGAGCAGTCCCTGAAAAGATACATATTTAGTATATGCAAATGTACATACCTCTGTGTTTTCATTTTTAATCTGTTTTAATATAGCATGCCTTCAATACAAAGGAGCAAAAGAATTCTAAGAACTCATTATCCTTGGCTTAACTGTTTGCTCTATTGAAAATGCTGCTTTGTGAATAATATAATTGACATATTTGCAAGGAAATGCAAAATCTTTTTTAGATTTTGAAACTAATTACCTGGCCTTTGCAATTCAATTCCCCTGTAAAGATTCCTGCACCAGCACAGTAACATTTATGCAAATATGCCCACTGAGATGAAACCAAAAGACTGGAAAGCAGTTAACGGGATTTTTTTGGTACCACAGATATGAATAATCTGAGAAGAAGAAAAATGCAGTTGCAGAACACAGCGTTATCGGTGTGAATCCTGTGGAAGGGGGGAAAGCACAGGGAGGGAGAGAAGGGAACATGTGCCTGGGGATTCAAGCTAAGAAATACTGGAATTGCTTTTCGAAAGGCAGAAATAGCTCTTGTGTGCTATTTTTGTCTTTTGCACAGTAAGTCGAAATAGCACACTAGAAACTGTGGTCAGATTTTTTTAAAACACAAAGGATGCGGATAAGACACTTTGGGTGCAGAGAGAAAAAGTGTGGTGTCTGACATCTAACTCCCACTGCAAATCAAGAGGCGAGCAACCCATTTTACCTTTAAAAAGTCAGTCCCCACCTCCACATGCAGACCAACTGTGTATAAACGAGTAGCATTTCTAGCATTTCCTCGTTAAAGTGTTTTTCCATAACCCTTCAAACAGTGATAGAGCATGAGAGCTCTTTGGCAGAGCACAGCGTGCAGCAGGAGCACCGCAGTACTGCAGGACATCACTGTTTTTCACTATTAAATCTGCACTCTCAGCTGTCCCTTTATAATACCGTGCAAGGAAATACATCCATTACGTTGGGTTCCTTTATAGCAGGGCTGAGCCTGTGACTTCACAAGTGAGAAGAAAGAATGCAGCTTTCTGAAAGAAGTTTTTTACTCCCTTCCTCTGGATCCCAGCCACACACCGTCTGCAGAGCTGGGGTGACCTTTTATTCTTCTGTGAATTACCAAGAATCAGACTTCAAAGTCTGGTGGGGTTCATTTACCCAGAACAGCATTTCCTGGGGGTGACAAAGTGGCTCTGGGAGTGGGTGAGCTGTAAAACCCAGCTCCTCCGGGGAGCCCACGCTTGCTCTTCCGTCCCAGAGAAGCTGTGATGTGTTGCCAGTGGTAGGGAGGGGGATGCAGCATGTGAGGGAGCTCCCTGTGCTCCAGGTTGGCTCCATCCCAGGCTGTCAGTGCAGGGCGCATTGCAGAACAACGTTATGTTTGCCATTAAATGTATTAGTATTGCTGTCCCTGTGCTGGCTCTTTATTCGGCTTGCTGTCTAAAGGGTGAGTAAATCCCACGTAAATGGGAGCGTGCAGCTAATGTGGGCAAGGTTGATTTTGGCCTGAGATGGGGCAAAGCACTTCTGCGTTTGAAAAAGGGTCGAAGCAGAACAGCAGTTGTGGCCCAAGAAAAGCTCTCTCCTTTTGCTTCCATTGGGATATTTTTGCTATTATGCAACTTTAAGAGTAATCAAAACCAAAGGATTGCAAGCAGCAGCTAAATGAAGTTAAGGACGAGGTTAATATAAACTACATGGAAAGACACAGATCACACAGAGGAGCTTTCAGCATAAGCAGACAAGAAGGAAGAGGCAGTGAGACATAAGGGGAGCACATCTCTCGTCACACAGGCAGCTGGTGAAACCAGTACAGCTTTCTGAAGTCAAACTTGAATATCAGTCTGTTTTTCGAGCTATAGAACCATGTGCCACAGTCCCCCGTGCCGCTCATCAGTGGCTCCAGAGCTAGTCTTCAGTTCACAAATAACAATTGTCCAACTTAGTTTTTACCGTTTGGATCAAACTTCCCCCTCCTTAAGTGTTTGATAAGATAGGTATTTCTGATTCATTAAACACAGTATGTCCATATGACTGTGTGTTTCAGTACCAGAGTCTTAGTTCAGTGTTTACTAATATTTACAGAACACTATTTACACTTCTCTCAACAATTACAAATTTGTTGTTGCTCAGAATGGTTGCTTTTCCCCTTAAAATCGGCACTTTGAGTTCTTTTTTTTCCTTTCGCCTCAGCCTGTTTGCATTGCCTTTGCTTTCCAAACCTTTCCTGTTTTCTCTTAGGCGATTTAGAAAGTCACTGACCTACCACAGTTCAACTCTTGTGTGCACTGTTCGCAGAGCCAGACGACATCGATACACACCATTGGCTGCCCAAGAATTATGCAGGTTCTGTCACTGTGTTCTCAATAAATTATTACTTCTCGACAGTCCCTTTGTTTTGATATTAACCTCTATTTTACTGAAAATGGGTGATTGAAGTATTTCTTGTAGCATTTCATCATTACTCAGAGCTGAACAAGTGCAGCCGGTGATTAATAGCACATTCATTGTGGGTCATGGATACCTGCTGATCTGCATCACAGCGCTTAGCTCCCAACATCTGCTACGTTCAGAAAACATTGTGAAGAATGGGGCCTTTGTAATGTTTGTCTGAAGGTTTTTTAGGCATGTTTGCTTGCAGTGTGTTTACAGTAATCATGTCTATTATCCCTGTGCTGGTGGAGCTTGTGAGCCCTGAGCTATGTCTTGGCACCTGCATGCAGACATTGTATAAATATATACATAGCAGATTTTTAGGGCTGGACTAGCTATTGCTTCCTGGCAGTGTCTTAGCAAGCAAGTTTATTGGCACAAATACTCATTAGTTGAAACAAGTCTGAAGTGGCTCTTATAGAAGTCTTATTTTGAATTAATATCGTGCAAAATCTCGTTAGGAGCCCAGTTCCCTGAGGTATAGACATCTGATCAAGGAATGTGCTGGAACACTTGCATCCAGCAAACACATGTTCAGCTTCATGTTTTTGTATGATACTAAGTACTCGCAGAGAACTGGTATTTTGTAGTGCCACTCCCCATCCTAAAAATTCCTTGTGCTCCCACTAGGGCACTCTCCCTAGTGGACTTTCCATCCGCCAGGTCCCCCACTGGAGAAGAACTCTGCCCTGAAACATATCACAGAGAGATGGGATGCTGGTGCCTCTGCTGCTGGGGATGTCTGGGGTGGAACTGATGGACTGTAGCCCCAGTGAGCAGCTTCTCTCTCTCCCTGCCGGGCGGGCAGACAGACTCAGCCACAGCCTGCTCCACATCTGGTTGGCTGTTCCCATTTTTGGCACTGAACCTGCCTGCATGGATATTTGCAGTCTGTTAAGTGGTTTGATGAACATGTCAATACAATGGTCAAGCACGTCAGTTTTCATTTCACGTAGCGTTGCCAAAGTATGTTTTTATTTAAAGTACAGCTATTTTGAAACTCCCTTTCATTCTTCCATGATGCCTCAGAGATTACTGAAACCCAGTTTTGGAAGGCTGAAGTGGCCTTCACAGCTTAACCTCCATTCTTCCTGGGCTGCTCAGGGAATCTGCACGTTCTTCCTCATCCTGAACTCTACCACAGGCAGGTAAAGTGGTTTTCAACATTACGCTTCGCAAGTACAAAAGAATCCCAGCAATGCTCACATTTTGCAATCTTGATATGTAACTCTGGAACAGGCTTTCTCCGTGTTGGAAGAGGCTGGGCAGGACCTGATCAGTGTAAGAGCTGTCCTGCAACAGCAGAGTCTTCTTCAAGCAAAAACAGTACACAACAAGGAAAGGAAAAAATAAACCTGTTTGAATGAATCTTTCTGTACACCAGGGTTAAAATCTACTCCCTTTCTTCCTTGCTCCTGTCAAACTCCCCACTGAAGCACACTTCTGCAGCAAAGGCTTCCCTAGGAGTAACTCCTGCTCCCTTTCTACTCCTGAACCATTACAATTGGCCTCATTTACCCCCTATCAGTGGTTAGAACAAGGATTATCTGAAAGGACAAATAAAATGCACATCACAGGAAGGATAAAGAGCCTTCAAAAGGGAGTTTCCGAAAAAAAACAAGGGGAATAACAGCTAAGCCATGATACTGGGGGAAGGTTTTATTAAAAAGAGCTGTATGCAGGGCCTCACTCACTTCATTGTCTGTAAGGTCCCAAGGAGAAGATGCCTGCTCTGCTCTCCTTCCTTGAGGTGGCTGCTTGAGGGTGCTCAGAGGGGCACCACACCAACCAGTATTACCTGCCTGTTGATATGCTGCATAGAGTCTTATTGAGGAGAAATCTCACCAGAGAAAAGCAGAGTATCAACCCAAATAGCCCAACAGTCACTACTGGAAAAATGCTATTTACGTTCAGGCTAACCTCCAAGAGGGATGTGTGCTTCTATAAGTGGGGACACCCAGGAAAGTTAATCCTTTTCAGTCTTTAAAGTGGATTGGTTAAACTAAATTAAACTCCCATACAGTTGCCTTTACTCTTCCACAGGGAACAAGCTCTGGCAGCCACACTGGTGTGTTTACCAGTGTCCACAGGGCAGTTTAATTCAATTTAAATAATTAATTCTTGGAATTATTTCCTTTAATTAAATTCAAGTTCACTGTCTAAATATATGATTTGTTGACAAGCCATAAAAGAATAGCCCTTCAAACAAAGTTGTCTTTTCTGCTAACCAAAACATGGGAGAAATAATTCCAGGACACCAGTGTTGCATAAGGGGAAGGAGCTGCGAGAGAAGCTGGTACAAAAGAATGTTTGGCTTTGTTTTAAGTTACAAGCCTTTCTATGACATTTCATGTCACTTTTCTATTCCTGCTTCACATTTCTAAGGAAGAGTTCAAAATTATAGGAATGCCTTTTGGTTTGGTAAGGAATCATCCAGTTTCTGTAGATCTGTAATGACTTGAAAGTTATCAAAAGTGAGACCAAGCACATTCCTTGTATGACAAATGGACTCTGCTTGTCCTGAGGCCCCATCCTGGGTACCAACAATGTAATACATTCATTTTTACACAAAGAAACATCAGCACTTTTTCTTCAGTGAGCTAAAAACTCAGAGAGATCCAAGACCTCTTGGATGACTGGATGACTACAGCTTTTAGGAAAAAGAAAAATAAACTGATAGCATAACGTGACTAATGACTAGTGCATTTATGGTACAGCTGTTTATGGTCTGACCCCCAACCTGTGATATTTTCAGGATGCATAGATTGGCGCATAATAACCTCCCGCATTCTTGTTAAAAGGCAGATGCTGAGTGGAAAACTTTCTTGAATGGCTGTTTATTATCTGACAAACTTTGGGCAGCTACAATAGAGTTCTCCAAGGGTTTATTAGACATTATCTTAATCCAATGAAGCACTTAAGCACGGAGATTAAGAACTCTTCTGGATCTTTAAGCCAGAGAGCTCTGCAGCACCTTGGTTATCAAGTCCCGTGTGAAAGCTACTCAGTGAAGAACAGGAAAATAAAGTGCTTCCAGCTCACTAAGAGTTAAAAGTGCAGCTGCAGCATTCCAGTAATAACATCCGGGAAACATCAGCTCCCATAAGATCACATTGACCACAAAAATCTCTCAAACTTAAGCACTCAGAAAATTGATTACCGCTACTTTTAAAAAAAGCCTTGTTTAGTGACAGCAGTTTTATGAAGTAGATTTGTAGCTGTGGTTATGGTCAGTATCAAGTGGATTTCCCCTCTGGAAAGAGAGAAGGATAGCAGAAGACACTGTCCTCCAAAGGTCTAAGAAAATCAAATCTTGAGGGACCGTTCAAAAACTTTTCTCTTGAGTCCTCAAGAAGAAGGAAGGTGGTCATCACTTTCCAAGTTATGCAAGCTCCAGTTCACAACCCCCACACACATCATGAAGCCAATTTCCAGACTCATGTACCAACCTAGCAGCACTGTAGCTACATCTCATTCAACAGCTGAGTGCTTCATTTAGTCAGATGTCTGGGTCATCAGTTTCGCTTAGTACAGATACTGTACGTAGAGGTTCGTTGTGGCCCCAGATCCATGAAGTACATGTGAGTAATCTGGAAACTATTGGTAAAGAGTCTAATCAGTTTTGGTGTGCACACCCACGGTGCTACGGGTGCTACTGATCTTTGCTAAATGCATGGCTGGTGCCTCAGGTTTTCCTCTCTGAAAATGTATCTCCTGGGGTTGATTTTTCCCAAGTTTTCCTTTCAAAGAAAGGAAGAGTCTGAGCTCACAACTTAGGTCATATTTCTCCTTTTATCTACATATGGGTTGCCCTAATGCTCTTCAGGGACTCTACAGAGGGCCTTTCTGTCTGAAGGGCAATGAAGTGCTGACTCTTAGGAGGAAAGTTTTACCTCATTGCTTGTGGTATCTCCATAACCCTTTCATATTGATACTTTCTTCTGTCCCATAAGGTCAGGTGTCTACTTTACCCCTTTAGCCCCAGCTTTACCCCTTACTTCAAGGGAAACAGCTTATGAGACAACACCAACTTCTTCTCCTCCAGTTTCTACCTCAAGGAGTAAATTCATCAAAACAGTGTGTGGCTGATGATTTCCCTGCCCCAACTCTTGAATACACCACTTCATCTTTTTTTGGAGGCCTTTGTCTCAGCCATCTTACGGTTTTCCTTAGCTTCTATTATTAAAAAGTCTTTTTTAGGTGTTGTGGTCCTTGCTGACTTTCTGTCACCACTGTCCCTCCACAATCCTGCCCAAGGCACTAGAGAGCCATTGCCCAGCTCCTGACATCTCCAGAAACCTCCCCCCATGCTGCAGCACCAGGGACTCTTTGGGTTCCCATCACAGCCCTTTTCCCTGGGGATTCCCTTCCCAGAGAAGCCCAGCATACCCTGGCCTGCTTCCAGCATCCAGCCTACAAGCCTGCACTTGCTTCAGGCATGGGAGGAGAGGAGAAACATATTGACACTGTGTAAGTTTGTGTCTGAGCTTTGGTTTCTGCCCCAGGTCAATGCTGTCCCCTCCAGGGAGGCAGAGAGAAACCTTGGGTGAGTGGTGGCCTCACTGACAGCCCCACTGCAGTAAAGGTGAAGCTGAACTGCAGAAGAGGGGAAAGGGGCTTAACACATGGGATAAGACCTGCAGCAGGTGGATGACACCAGGCAGATCTAAGAGGCTGAGCAAGGTAGAATCCTCATGCAGCCCAAATTTCCATGAAAGCTGCTTGTGATCCAGGATAAAAATGAAACGCAAATGGGTAGATCAAACCTAACTTACTTTTAAGCATCAGAGCACTAAACCCCATGATCTTAGAGACAATGCTGTAGCATTTGTAGACTAATAATGAATTAATGTTTTTCCTCCAGGACTGTTACTTGGGTTGATTGTCTTCAGTGGGACATGACTTGTGCAGCCATGTGGAGATGTGCAGGGTGGAGAACTTGCCGTGCCTCAGTAGGCATCTGTAAGATGGGAAACTCTGTTTCTTCCTGGGTGGTATTGATTTCAGCATTTCGCCTTACTGATACTTCAATGGCACCTTGACAAAATTCAGATTTATCTGCACATCTGGCATTGAGTATTTCAAAAACACAGACATATGCCAAGACCAGCCTGAAAAAATCTGTGTGTGATCTGAAAATAATATGTATATTTTTTGCTTTTGAGACAGCTTAGCTCCATTTTTAGCAATTACAGCCTGAAATGGCCGTGATGCTAACAGAGCACAGAACGTAGTATTTAAAGAGCTGCAATTATGCAGCAGTTGAAGCGAGGTTTGTAAGCAGAAGCAATACATTGTTAGACTTGCTGTTGTTACAGGAAGAAACAAACAAACTCTGGCCTTGCATGCACTAAACATCTTCTGAATATCTTTTGTTTAATGTTCCCTTTCTACAAATCATGTCTTTCTTATGTCTTATTTAATTGAGGAAGGTTAAAGAAATAACAGGTATAAATAAGAAGACAAAGTTGGTTCCATCAGAAATCAGAAGTTATACAGACCATTTTTCAAATGTTAAGGTGTTAAGTAAAATCCTGGATTCAAGCACAGTCATTTTACTCCGCCTCAGGTCTTACAATTTGAAATGTGACCCGGCCCCTATTTTGTTTCCATTCTTATCAAAATGAGGTAGCCCCGAAGCTCCTTGGCAACTCATGTATTTATGCTACACATGCAAAAAGCAGATCCTTTTTCTCTTGTTCTATTTTTTCTCAGCACATCTTACCTCATTGTTTAAACCTATTCTCTGAAGCAGCACATTGAAATTGCAATCACAAATGCAAAATATGTAAATTCTTGCTTGGGATCCATCTGCAAGTTTAGATGATTTCTCTAGTTCTATTTCTGAAACATATGCAAGCACAGATGTAAAAGGAGGCAGATTGTTTCAACTATTTATTATACCAAAACTCAGTGGTAACTGAATCTCTCATGATTTCTCTCAACTTTGGCCAAAACCTTTGCCTCTGATAATACCAAGGAAACTTGAAGGATGCAGCAAAATAATAGACGGAAATTCTTGCCTGGCAATTGTTTATTTAAAAGCTAGTTCAATACCTAATAATAATAAATAATAATAATCTAGGGTAGATGATGAAGACATGGCCTTAACTTCTGACAAATACAAATACAGACAAATGCAATGATCGCTGAACTGTAATTTACATCTTGATCTAAAACTTTCCACAAGCAAAACCACAGCGGGTGAATCAGAGCTTTTGCCAGGGTATGGGCTTTACCGTCGCTATTCACACAGGAAAATGTCTTAATTCGGCAGCAAACCAGAGCCTCACACCCTCGTCAGCAGCAGGGACACAGACATGGTGAAAGGCACCCAACAAAGTCAGTGGTGACCCAGGTCCTGGTTCTCGAGGTCAGAGTTGCTGAGGCTTTGGGACGGCGCTAGTTGAAAATTGGGGCTATCAGTTCTCCCTCCAAACTTTCCAGAGGTGTGACTAGGGGCTGACTCAGAGGAGAACATGCCACCTACTGACTCTTGCAGCACCCGGGATTTTCCCTGAAAACTCCTCTTCAAAAATTCGGATGGAGCTTCACTGATTTACGGGTAAGAGCCCAAGCAAGACAAGTCATCACACAGAATGAGAAACTAGGTCTGCTTACTGGACTTTCTCTTTTTGCTTTATACAATTTAGACTTCAGTTTTTACTCAGCTAAGCTACTGTTAATGACAGTGAAAATTTTGCCTGAGAGGAACTTGTATGGTGCTGCTCTGCAATACTGTACAAAAAACTTGCTATTTTCCAGTGAAAAAATGTTAGTTTTAGTTTATCGGATCATTTGGCTAGTGGCCATTCCCACAAATAGAGCCTCTGTGATTTGGATATATTAGCTTCAGTGGACTTCTTCCCCAGATTTATAGCCATCTAGAGTCAGCTTTCTTCCATACATATTGTAGAAGCTTAACTTCATTAAATAGCCCTTAATGATGAAGAGTGAAAGAGTGAAAAAAGCTGATTTTTTTTGATGCTGTTCCTTTGTCTCTTTGTCTGCAGAGGGAAATTAGTGTCTCTTTTTTTTGAACAAAATTCTGCTCTTGTTTACATTAGTGTTATTTTTTTTAAGTCTATTTATTTTGTTTATATGTATTATTATTTGTCTTGCCTGCAGCAGAAACTGGAACCGACAGCCAAATTGTGAGCCAAATTGTACTTTGTTACATGACCATGCACCAAAAATGAATGCTTTCCAAAATCCACTGCATTTAGTGGAGGCAGCATTCTCTTTCACAGTTTTCATTAGTGATTCTAAAGTCTTATTTTCCTTCACATGAGATAACCAATCTCATTTAGATCAACTTGAAAGAATCTTTTCTAAAGAAGGCCAAGTGTCAGAGCCATAGTACTCATTTACCAGCTAATTAAACAGCACGGTGACACTATGCTTTCTATTTCTGAAGCTGTGATTAAAAAAAGGTTCTTTTTTTTGATGAGTGTGATCCCAAATATTTGCCAGATGCTTTTGTAGCTGTTTAATTACAAATTCAAATTTTATATTTCAGAAGATTTAAACAAATACATAGGTGGGTAAAAAGTTATGCATATGTTGCTTGGCCTAGCTTTCTGACAAAATACCAACTATTTTTTCCACAAACAGACAGAAACACTCAAAAAAGAGCTCTGTGCAAGCCCCTGTTGTGGAGAAAGTGAGCGTGCTGGATTTAGATTAAATCACATTCTGGTGCGTGCTCATTCATGTAGCAATTTTTCTTTTTGCATCAGGAATAAAATATAAAAGTTCTCAGTTGAAAACATGCATTTTCCCTTCTGCTTTTGTTATTCTTCCATTGGCAGGCCTCAAAGTCCATATTCTGAAATGAATTTCCAGAGTTAAGGTATGTTTTCTTTTGGCAGATCAGATTTCAAGGCTTTTTTCCTACACGTGTGAGATCAGAGGCTGGCTGAGCCTCGTCGCCTTAAAAATGGGGCTACAAAGGGGGCATAAGTAAACCTGGAGTAGTCTGTCAGAAGAAATGGGTTGAATACTCAGAGCATGGTATCTATGAAAAAGAGTTTTCATGTTATCACATATTTAGAGCCTATTTTTAATTGCAAAAATGATCAGTGGTGAGATGATTTTTTTGTTGTCGCAAGAAAGAAGTCTTTTGACTTCCTTTCACTTTCAGGCATCTCTGATCTTCTTCTGCCAAAACTAAGTGAAGTCAAGTGGCCAGAAAGAGCACCTGCTACTGATGCGGGACTTGGCAGAGCCAGACCCTTTGTATTGGTGGCAACATTTAATGGCTACCCCTCCTCTGGAAGGGATGAGAGGGCTGAAGAACAGGACAGCACAGAGGTACCAATGGAAGCTTATCTTTCCCAGCGTCTGGGCAGATGTGCTCCTACATTGGGCATGAAAGGCTAAAAGTTTGTGGAGGTAAATGTAGAGAAATGTCAAACACAGACAGGGGAGAAGAAGACCACCTTTTCAGTAATTCATTCTCCCGATAACACCCAGTATCTTCCTTACGCAACACAATCTCTCACCTTGTAATTCATTTCTGCTCTTCACCCTGTCTCCCTTGAGTGCTACGTGCTTCTGCTCCAGTAACTTAGAGATGCCTCCCACCACAGCCTGTTGAACTGCAGTTCCCCCCAGGAGAATTAACATCACTTCTAGCTGCACCAAAAACTGCTAAATTAATTCTTTAAGCTTCTGCCAGCACATAGGATTACTTCCCAGTTTTGTCAGCATTCAGCCTTCTGGCCATAGTCGTGGTCTCTGTCATTCGTTCCTCCAGCCAGCGCTTTGTTTCCTGCCACTCCAGTCCCAGCTCCTCCCTGCACCCCTCACTGATGACAGAAAAGATAAAATAAAACTATCCTAATACCTCTTCACAAATTCATGAAGAATAAACTTATCTGCAAAATGTCACACAGCAAATTACTTGGATCGACGACACACCTCCGTTTACAGACTGAGCAGCAATATATATTATCTCAGAGAAACTCAGAAAGAAGAGAGTTTTTTCCAACATTTGAATTTCCTTCTATATATTACTTGGTTGTTTTGTTGGTTTTTTTTTCCTGCAGGGAAACTTACTACAGCCAATATTTTAAATCGTCATTCTTCTTTGATACCACACCGTACCGTACTGTACCATACCATACCTTCTATGGTACAATCATACCCATATTTTAGTGTGTGGGGGGAAGACGACAATTTCCTATTAGCCACAGGCAAAGGAAAAAAAAGAAGATTGTCTAGTAAGCAGCACTAGTGTTGATGGAAACAGATTGTGGCGACTTGACGTTTGCATTGTCTGCTGCTAATTACAGTTGTGCCGAATACAGTTGAGTCTGTCAAGATTTCCATCTTGCACCACTTGACCAAATGTATTTGCTCTGGGCTGAGATGTAGCATGCTGAACATGGGGCATCTTTTATTAAGCAAATGGCGATTGAAACGGTAGGATGCTCTTGGCCAGCACTAAGTTTCCCTCACACCCATGAGCCCACGCAAACTACTACTAACAGCAAAAGAACAGTCTCCTGCAGCAACAAGGCGCTCTCAGAGCAGACGCTCTCAAATAATACCACATTATTCATCACAATAATATCTCTCAATAGCAGATGGTTATCACTATGGATATAAGCAAGGCAAGACTTCTAGGGAAAGACATTTTCTTTTATTAGACTAGCTGGCATACTTGGAAGAAACAAACAGGCTTTGAGGAACACAAACTCCTCTTCAAGGCATCATCTGAAACCATTTTCAGCCTGTTCTTTCCCCAACCGCTCCTCGCTCCTCAAAGAGGACTTTTTGTTGTTCAGGGTTGTTTAGCAGGTCATTAAACAAGTAATCCTCTCATTGGATTTTGATCTGGTAGGCTGAATTTACACCACAATCTTATTTGTATCACATAGCCATGATGTCTCCCAGCGCAGAAATCAGAGGGACTTTCTAAGAAGGAAACCTATAGTGAAAATCTTGGTATGAAAAGACATCAAATATCCAACTTCCTGGTTATAGTGATCTTTTTTTAAGATATATTATTATTGTATCAGCAATGTATTTCAGATTAACATCTCAGATCAGAGGATGAGTGCCTGGGAGGAGGGTCTAACTCCTTTGGGTCCCTGAAATGCTTAAAGTCCCCATCACACATCTGTGGGAAGGACTGCCACAGGTTGATCATGTATTGTGCATTGCAGGAAAGCCAGACAGTCTGTGCTGGCTTATGGCTGTCAGTTTCATAATGGGAAAGAGTGCTTCCTTAAGGATAAAATCCCCAACCATTTGTAGCATTGGAAGAGGTCCCGTCATTGCAGCAATGCACATGCCTTGTTTTTGATGAGAGGAGTGGAGGACACATGTGACAATGGCAGTGGGTGACAGCCTGGGGCAGATGCTGGAGTGCCAGAAGGACTCAGCATCACTCCCAGCCCTGCTCCCCAGCAGCTCCCAGTGAACAAAGCCACTGCTGACCCAGCACACCATGTAAGAAGCCACTTGACAAGCTGTCACACCACAGCCTGCATGCATGTTCCTCATTCAAGAGCTGGCAGCCACGTCCAGCAGACTGTGCACTGCTCTACCTACGCCTTTAATAGTCCTCACCTTCTCTTAAATAACTTCTTGGTTTAAATGCCAGGCTCGTGTTGCAACCACCTCCCAAAGTTTTTCAGGTGCCCTTTTCCCGAATGCTGAATCTTCACAAATTAAGCATGTCAAAGCTTGTATGCTGCTTTCTCACTGTACTTCCCATCCTGAGGTCTGGCCATACAGACAGGTTAGCTTGCATAATGTTATCAGAAGCTCATGCATTTTGTCATTTTCCCAGGATCCCAGCTCTTGGCACACAGCACAGTTTTGGCTTTCTGTTTTGTTAAGTACAGTTCTAGACCTTACAGAAGTAGGAGGTTTGAAAATGAAATGCTGTCAGTCCAGAAAATAAAGGGCAACCAAAACCAGAATCCACAATAATTATTTAAAAAAATACATTATGCCAGACCCTCTCAAGGTTTCTGAAGGATTGGGATTGGCAATACGAAACCTACCTCTAATTCCTTGAGTCTGGAGAGAACTGTATCTGTATTGCAAAAGCACAGCAATAGAGATTTCATTCCCATCCTATTATCATCCATCATCACTCTGCCAGGCAGACACCCACATTTCAAGCAGTCTGGGCCACATCCTTATTTAGAGAACAGTCTCAGCTTCCTTGTATGTTTGCTCGGTGCCTGCTCAAGCCATGTACCACATTAACATAACAGCTGACAGAATTAATCAGCAGTAATAAAAGCACTTGCATGACTTGACCCGTGTAATCTATTTGAGGACATCTCTTTCTTGCCTGCTCTTTCACTCACCCTTTGCTTTTATATCTAGCTCACCTATTTTTACCTGTCATCTGCAGAGCAATTTAAACACGCTGCAGAGCTAGTGTGATTACTGAGCTACAAAGCAGAAGTTATACGTGGCAGTGGCTACTGGACAAAGCAGGTCAAACAAAGTTGTAAAACTGTTCTTGGGCAGCCTTTTCTTGTTTCTTTTTTTTTTTTTTTTTTTCCTAAATGAAAAATTGAAATTNNCCTAAATGAAGATATGAAGATTTGTATTGGAAAAATGACATTTGGTATGGGACAAAAAAATGCGCAAAAAATAAATTCAATGAAGTTTTGAAAAAATATTAAGAAGAGTCAAAATGAAAAGTGAAAAAGGAAAATAAAGGGAAGGAAAAACTACTTATTGGAAATTATCACGAGCTGTTATACATGACAGGAGATGTCACACTTTCATCCTGGTGTGTTATTGTTAATTAAGTATATTTAATTTAATCAAAGGACACAAAAAGGAAATGTTCAGGCTAGGATGATTAAATTGTTTTCAGACCTGTTGGCCTTTCTTAAGAGAAGAGATGAAAATGCCTGATTTTGTTTCATGTGCAAAGAAGTAAATGATGAGGAGATGAATAATTCCACGAAGTCAATAGAAAGGACCATTCAAAAAGAAATCAGGGAACAATTGTTATTTCAGCTGTAATCCAGGTAGAAAGATGAATCTCCCCGTGTACTGATGGTGGAGATGAGGCAAGTCAAGCAACAGGAAATTCCACCTCAGGAAGCTACACATACACAGGTTTTTCCCTGGGAGTGCTGTTTTGTGTTACTTCCTGAGGGCTTATCCCGGGAGATTTGCATCAATGGGATCACCTGAGGAGTGGTACTGCACACCGACCACCCTGCATGGCACCTTCTGACAAGCTGTGAGAGCAGGTCTCCAGCACTGGGATACTTTTCCTGCTCCCATGGGTGCAAGATGTGCTAGGAGAGCCTGATACTATGACTGACAAGGGAAAGGATGCTTTTCTGCCCCTAACCTTCTCCTGCACAGGGTGTCACCGTCTAACCCTTATCAAGAAAGTTAACATACAGACAGACACGATTCCCCATGGTATTTAAAATTTTGAAAGTATGCAAATACGCATGCAAGTATGTCATGGCCCAAGAAATTTGCATGACCCTGGTCTGCTGCTAATTTGAGGGGGTTCCTGGATTAGGCAGTTGCATGACTGCTCTCCTCAAACAGGCTAATGATTGTAAGATACGTTCTCCATTTGTGTCAGAAATATATTTCCCTTCCTTCATTCCATGTTGTGATAGACCCCACTTGCACAATTTTTCCCATTAAAGGTATCACAGGGAGACAGGTGAAGATAAATAAATTATACTGTAACCTATTAAATGCACCTTCTACTTGTTTAGCCTATACACTTTCCATTTCCAACTGGTTTTAGTTTTTTCCAACTGTTAGTTTTTTCCAACTGTGTTTTAATCATAAATTTACCCCACATCTCTGTGGTTTCATACTTGTTGTAATGCCTGTGGAGCTGCCAGGAGAGAGTTGTGTGGGGCAGCACAGAGGGGCATCATTTCTTTTTTGCTGGCTGCAGGAGATAATTAAGCTTCAAAAGAAAATGAGCATGATTAGGTCAGGTT
Organism: Pedionomus torquatus; assembly: GCA_013398155.1. Classification (NCBI taxonomy): domain Eukaryota; kingdom Metazoa; phylum Chordata; class Aves; order Charadriiformes; family Pedionomidae; genus Pedionomus; species Pedionomus torquatus. Next base: position 539,874 of record VZRU01007625.1, read on the forward strand.
CTAGACACAAGCTCATTTCTTTGAAATGTGCAAATCTGAACACTCATAAGTCTTCACTGGCAGTGAGTTGCAAAAAGCAAATCTGGAAACAGAATTTTTTTATTTATTTAGCAAGTCCAAATAAAGGAAAAGAACTTTTGGTACAGATAAACAAATTTAGAGTAGATGGTAAAAGGGTTGGTTTTGCTTTTTAATTTTTCCTGTGAACCTCCTCCTGAAAGCCCTTAATGACAACTCTCCCTTGAGACTTACCATTATTGATCTTAATTAGATTTGTTAGAGATAGCAGCTATTTTAGATAGGCACTCTGTTGGCCCGTTTAATGTTTCACCATTCACCAACTGAAAAGGCTGTAGAGTAGCTGAGGCTCTGGACTATCTGCCCTGAACACCATGCATATCATCAGTTACCTACCAAATATTCAAGGCTTCATGAACAGGCATCTATATTTGCACATGCTTCTCACTGGCTTAACTTGCAGATCCCTACACTCAAGATGCTGGTGTTTCTCGATCTGTCTATCTGCATTTTAGTGAAACAATAGAGCTCAGGAGGGAGGCTACACATAAAACTGAATTGACTGGCAAAGTTTCAGCCCTTCTCCACATAAGTCTTTCACACAGTGCCTGGCTGAGCTGTGGAACTCCTCATCACAGTGCACTGCAGTTCCTAAAGGATGACAAGATTTCATAAAGTGAGTGAAAAGTGTCCTCTAGGACAGGAAGTTGTTGAGCCAAGCTTTTCTGGAGTTGGACGGTATTCTCTGTGAAAGTTCTTAAGCTTTTCCCCCGGATCTGCTGTTGGCCACTGTCTGTGGGAAGATAGAGTGAGGTTATACAATCTTTGACTACCTCTTCTCCTCTCTTCTTATCAATAGATGCAACAAATAAGAAAGTTCTAAAAGTATTTTAAATTGCTTTGAATTTCCTAAGTGACCTTTATATGCAGTCACATAAAGACCAGTAAGAGTGCTTTTGGCCTGTCATGTTTTCTTCCCTGAAGCCAGTTCTTGACAGTTCTGCTGGGCCTGTTGAGTCTGGATCCACAGGAAAGCTCCAACACTACCTGAGACTAATGGAAAAACTGAGGTGGTCATGGACAAGGATGGGTCTACCCTTCATATGGCAGAAGGCCAAAAACAGCCAGCAGGCTACGACCATGAAAAGGAAAAGAACCGGATAAAATTCTGCATAGCTGGAAGACTTAAGCAGTATCAATAGCACAGAGAATGCAGAAAGCAGCCTTGACATTTTAAGAATAGCAAGTGAAAGAAAAAAGGAAGTTTAAGACAAAAATATGCATCAGAAATGAATTTTACAAAGGGTTGTAAAAACTTGAAAAGGGAAGAAAAAAAATTAAGGCCAATACAGCTAAAAACAGTGAGAAGAGATCTTTAAAAGATTAGGAGTGAAAGGGTTAAGTCAGTCATTGCGTTTGTTGGAACGAATAGTCCCCTTTGAGAAAGAGGCCAAACTTTCAACAGTAACAAACAACTGAGAATGTCTGATAGTAGTGGGAAGGCTTGGACAATTTCTATTCAAGAATTTTACAAGAACTGGCTGAGGACTTTTCTGAACTCCCTCCTTGAGTCATTTTTGGTTGTGGGTTTTTGTTTTTGTTCAGCAGTTCTTGGAATATAGGGGAAAACCTGGGAAGAGAGATGAAAATCATTTAGGATTTTGCCAGTATTTAAAACAGGTAGGTAAGATGAAAACTATTACATGGGTGCTCATCTCTGAATCTTGAAGGATATATCCATATATCTCTCATCAGTCTTAAAGAGTATATCTGTATTGCTGAGATATTATCTTGGTTTCAGGAACAATATAACTGTATCAGTGCAAGCTCTGCCTATTTTAATTAGACTAGGCATACCACTGTGCTGATGCAGCTTAACTGTTCCCAGTTCTGGAGCTGGTTCAGTTGGAGTCATGTCAGGTATTGTAGCATATTTTGGTATTGTACCATAAAGACAGAAAGGCTAGACTCCATATGTCTGGCCATGTAGCATATTGCTTAATGGCCGGGTCATACTTCTACCAGTAAAGAGAACTTCCTATTGGAAGAACATGCAACAATACAACATAAATCTCACGAGCTGTCCTTCCAGCAGGGTAATTCATACTTGCAATTGTGCACTTACAGTGTTGCAAACAGTGATATATGAGCATTCATGTGAAATATGGTTCTGATGTTGCCACCATATCATGTACTGATTTGCACGAGACTTCGTAGTGCAGATGAGGTCAACAAGAAGGTGACAGCCATGACTTATGCACATAGAACTAAAAATAAAAATTAAAAAAAAAAAAAAAAAAAAGAGAGAGAAATGTCATGATTAGATAGGGAAAGAAAAATACCGAAGACATAAAAAATCATCACATACTCTAGCGAATGGTTTTCTGAAGAATACAAAATGGGATTTCTCGTCTGTATCTCATTTGGTTTTCTTTTCTGTAGTTGGAATTTTTTTTAATGATTCCTCTTGGAGTCTTATAGGACTTCTTCCACAGTAACTGCCCTGGAAGCTATTATCCTAATTGCACAGATAATTTGTGTAACCCACAGGCTAGTACTTGGACTTGGCTTTCCCTGCTGCCAACTTTTCTTTTTTCCAGAAGATTTTCTTCCTTGTTTAGTGCCACACTCCTTGTCTTTCTCTTTTCCTCCCTGCCATGAAAATATGTTTCTTTGCTGCTCTCTCTAAACCTCCTCTTGCCTGAGCAGGAGATCTAGGATCCTGCAGAGCCGCCCACAGGCTGCTTGTAAATTGGAAAACTACAGCTGCAGTGGCCCCTTGCAGGGTCTAAGGGCTGCCTGAGCCAGTACCCTCCTGAGGTACCCAAATTATCTCCAGCACAGGAGTGCTAGCTGAGAAGCACCACCAGTTCCTCCTGGAGGAGGAAATACATGGCTGTTCTGCTCCTCAAAGACAACATTGTCTGCTCCCACGTACCCTCATGATACCCACTGAGCCAGGTTTGGTGCCATCAGCTGGCTGCAGTGTGGCTCAGGCTCTGGCATAGCTGGTTTGGTTGTGCCCCCACAGAGGTACCCACTGGCATGGAGGAAAACCCCAGATCTGTATGTGTATGGTCCCTTTGCCTTGAAGAACATCAGCACCCTGACTTGAATGTATTTAATCAATTTTGTCATTACTATGGCAAGCAGATAGGATTAGTGGGAGCATGGAACAGAGGGAAGCCCGCCTGGCCATTCTTTCTATACTCCAAAACATAACAGAGATTACAGACTCCCACCAATATGTGCCCTGATGTTGCTTGGCCTGCATCCTCAGCATTCATGAGCTTTCACCCCTAGTTACAAGGCATACCTCCAACATCCCTGAATGTGCATGTGAAATGTTAAGAACAAAGCTGGAGGAAGAAAGAATGAGAGAGAAAAAATATCGTCTACTTCTATGGCTCCTTCAATGAAAGGGGAAGAGTGAGGTAAAGTACTAAGGGAAGCTCAAGACTGTTTCGTGGTGGTGGTAAGGCTTTCCTTCCCAAGCTAACACCCAATCTGCTTCACCATAAGATTAAGGAAGAAAGGAATATAGTCTTCCTGATTATTTCCAGAATTTGCAGTGAGGTGCTTAGCACTCCTCTCGTAGAAGGGGGCTTGTGTGTATGTGTATGCTTTTTAAAGTATTTGGCAACCTCCCATCACTACAATAGATTCACTGCACACATATGTGTTGTATTACTAAGTTATATTTTTCTTCTTTACCTTCCTTCATCATGTCAGCAGTATCAAGCTCTGGAATTAATTTGATGTCCTCTTTCTCCATTCTAATTGCAATAAACTAGTCCTTCCCAGCTACTCATGTAATATTTTGAGTGTAATATTTCTAACTCTTACCATTCGAGGGTTCGTTTGGTTAGTTTTTTTAACTCTGCTTTCTAGAGTTCTGTAGGTTTCATTTAAAAATTAATTTGCCCCTGGGATTGCAGAGAAAATTGATATTGAAGACTTCCAACAATCCAAAGCAAATTAAAAGAATTGCACAGCTAGTATTTATCTCTCATATGATTTTCAGACCAATAGAGTGATTTTTGTGATCTACCTTTTGACATTTGAATGCACAGGGCTGGTGCATCTGCTTCAGTCCCTGTTGCTCTGGGGGGGCATGCTGTTCATATGCTGAAATTCTGGCACTTCTTAGGGAAGACACCTTCTCTTAGAAGATAACTCTGCCATTTAGTTTGGGATACTGCCCATGTCTCATAAAGAAAGGACCAAACAGCTGGGCAACAGCAGCTCCAGCTGACGCAGGAGAAATGCTCTCTTTTCCATCAGTAATGAAAGGTAGATTTTTGATTATTAATCAGAATCTGCCCAAGTTTCTTGTGATTGCTGAAGCATTACCTCCCAGCAGAAACAACACATGCTGAAGTTTGCTGCCTTTGCTCTGCAAAAAGCTTGCACAGGGCAGACATGGGTTTTCACTTATCAGACAAGGACAGGCGATTTCTTCAACTTAGATCTTAACTTCACTTGACCAAAAAAGACCTTACTCCTGATTTACATCTTTACAAAGTAAGAACAAATCAGATTTATGACATCCTATGTTCCTCCTGAGGTTTTTTGACAAGTGAGGTCTTCTTACAATTCTGTAGGCACAGACCAAGGTTTGTTAGTGCAAACTGCTCATTTATCTGTCCCATAGACTCCTGCATTTTGCCAAGTCTCAGCTCTAAGCCAGTTCCCAATACACACACTGTACTATGCAGCCCAGTACATATGCATATTTGAGGCAAAATAAGTCTTTTCCTGCATTCTCTGCACGTATTTTATATCTCTAAGTTTCATACAGCTCTGGTAGAAGTTATTCCAAAAACGAAGGTGCTAAAAATATCTAGGCCTCAGAACTGAAATAGCATCCACATAGTGCAGATTTTTTTTCCTCTAGGTAGATGTCCTTCTTATCAAGAAATGTTAATAAGACTCCTGCACACAACCGTATTAGAAACAAAACAGTACCACTCATCCTTTTTATAGTATTATATTTCTTAACAGCATATACACAGACAGCAGGCTGATAATCATTGGAAGACATGGCACAATATTACCCCAGTTCTCGCATTTATACAAAATGCTGAACCAAAAGGAAGCCAGAAGACTTTTCCTCTCTTCTTTACTTTCATAAATTTAATACACAACATGCCCCTTCTGGAAAATGCACACTACATTTCCAATGTTTAGTCATAATGAAAACCAGAAGGCCACAGTCTGGCTGCTCTGGAGCGTGTGTGCACAGCAGAGAGAAGGAATAGGGACCATTTCCTCTGTTCTCATGTCTCTTGTGAGGGAGCTGAAGTCTCTGCGAAATGGTGGGGTCAAGAGGCTGCAGTCTCCATGTCCTGAAGGTCCAGGTCTAAGACCTCTGTAATTGTGTGGGGTCTTAGCTGATGTTTCAGCCTTGATGGACATCAGGGGCAGGGGGGAAGAAAAAACAGGGGGGAAAAAATGCTTTGGAATGTGAGCAAAATCTGATTATATAAGCTTTGGGATGGAGGGATGGGAATTGTCCTTCTCATCTCAGCTGCTTGTTGATACCAGGATCTACCAGGCACATATTTTGTGTCCAGAGCCCAAGGGCTCTGGTGGTGATGGGCATGATGGAGACAGCACCAGTGAAGACCTGGGACATCCCTGCCATAACCCACCAGTTCCACAAAGAAGAGTGATGCAAGGGCATCTTGGGAGGCACAGGAGAGCCCCTGGATCTGCAGGCTCTCCAGCAGAGGGGAGCCCTGTGGCCCCATGGGGACCCTCCACTGCCACCACTACCTCTGCCTCTGCAGGCAGTGACAGGAAGGGGGACCTCCTGCCTGAGGCACAAGTCAGTCACCCATGAAATGCTCAGGTAGTGGCAGTTATGGTCCACAGAGGGATTTTGAAATATATATATTTTTTTTTAATTGGATGGCGATATATCATACTTTTAGTTAATATACCTGAGAGTGAGTTGAAGGCACCTGAAAGAGCCAAATCCTATTCTCCCTCTGTAAATACATATGATTTTTCTCTGTCTGTGCACAGCACAGCCACGAACTGTACCAAAATGTACTTTCCAAATAGTAATCAAATTTGCTTAATTTATGTTCACATCCTTTTTTGGATCCTCTTTCTGAAAACAACCTGCTAAAAGCATCTCTTTTTGAGACTGCTCATCCTGAAAAGGCAAATGTTGTAGAAATTCATTAAGAGATCACATGGGGTTTGTAATGACAGCTTTGCAGAGACCAGGGCATAGGCTGAGACAAATTAGTGTCCTGGGTCAGGAGACAGCTGTCAGGCTGGCACTGCTAAAAAGGTACCACCAGGAGCCAGCACCCAAGTGTTGCTCTTTCAGTGGGGGTCTGCCTATGCAGAAGTCCACCTTCTGCAACTGCAGTGAGCTTATACCATGGGATGACTGGATGGAAAAGGAAGAGATGCTGAGCCAAACATAAATAACTAACTCCGTTGCCTCTCGGGGAGACTAACAGCCCTTTCAGCCTACGAGTAACACCATTAGAGACCGTGACTGGCAAGAGAGGTATTGCATGGTGAGGGAAGGATTTGTAACTGCCTCTGCATTGCAAGTGGAAAACTATAAGGAGGGAAGAGCATTAAATTATGTATGCAATCTGCTTGAGGAACAGTTTGGAGACATGGAAAGTCAAAGGTAAAGTACTGTTGACAAGCAGAGCACAGGAAAAGGAAAACACTGTCGTGCTAAATACATTATGCTGCTCTCCAAGGGCTTGCAAGAGAGAACACTGAATTCTCCGAAGGATGCCAGCATGGACGCGAGCAGCACTGAAGTTTATTTTCTAGGAAGCTCACCAAAACCAAATGCTAGACTTTAGAACTGTAATAAAGGGACAATTTAAAAGAGCATTGAAATAAAAAATAATTCCAAGATTTGTACCTAATGAATCATGAAACAGAAATAAATGGTGTAGCTGGTGCATCCAGATCAAAATTCCAGATCACATTGTTTGAAAAATAACTGTAGTTATTTTGCTAGTATAGAAATAGCTCTTGCAAAATATGTTCTTCACAGATAATTAGAACACACCATATATTCACAGTCTGTGGGGAAAATGAGAAGTACATTGCAAGTACAAATAAACACATAGCTTTGGTTTGACACTATGTGCTGCTGAAGTATGCCTCGATTTGCATGCACCAGGGGTGGATCCACGTTCTGGTGATTTTTAATGCTACTCAGTGTTAACCAGTGCAGCAGATCTAATGGCATTCCCATTTGGAGCAAGCCCAAGGAATCTATTATTCAGCCATGCTGTCTGTGGTGGATTCGGAATAAAGATCAGGTTGCTGGAAGGGTGGCTGTTGCAGGGAATCCATTAATGTGATTGAGGCATTACAATGGCAAAAGAGGAAGAGAGATTTTTATCTACCCGTTATCTTCCCAGCTTTTTCTCCCAGGTAACATTTTTATATGCTAGGTAGCATTATCTGTTTGTCTCTTTGTAACTGCATAGCACTTTTTTCATCATAGATAGACTTGCCTTAATATGAGATTAAGGATAACAGCTGTATTTAGGAGGATTTGGAAGACATCTATCTTCAAAAGGAAAACTTGGGAATGGGAGCTTTAGGAAAATATAAAAATATAAGATATAGCCAAGCAAAAAGCTGTTATTATATCAAGACAGAGGATTTCATAATGAAAAATGCCTGAGATTTCATACTTAGGGCATCACTACAAAGGGAGGTAACAGAGCATGGGAATTCGTAGAGCACCAATTATCTAGCACTAGCTTTCACTAATGTATAATGGATGTGAGGCACCTTATTCCATTTTTTAAGGTAAAAGTGGTAGCTTTCCTATGAAAACATAAAGCCAAGACCTCATCTTCCATGACAGTGATGGTCAAGGGAAAAGAGGTAGTTTGCAGAGAAATGCCTGCTACTAAACTGCTCTCACCTTATGTCCTAGATGAAAACAAGGCATCCAGAGTATTCACAGCAGGTATTGAGGAGGGTTCAGTATGACACCACACACCTGTGCTTACACTGTCCAGCAGTACATGCCCAGTGCTGTAATTCCATTTTATTTTCAAAATGACACAGCTAATGCACAAAGAAAGGAGGCCAAAGCTTTTTACTGTGAGCTTGATTTCCCATGTATAAGCTATGTGGGGGCATAGAAATGAAAATATACAGCAAGGTTGAAAGAGGTAAAGTTAAACATTAGTAGATATTCTGCTGGCCTGTTATTACAGAATCATAGAATGGTTTAGGTTGGAAGGGACCTTAAAGACCATCGAGTTCCAACCCCCCTGACATGGGCAGGGACACCATCCACTCAACCAAATTGCTCAGAGCCTCAGAGCCCCATCCAGCCTGGCCTTGAACACTTCCAGGGATGGGGCATCCACACCTCTGGGCAACCTGCTTCAGTGTCTCACCACCCTCAAAGTAAAGAATGTCTTGTCTTAAAAAAAAAAAACAAAAAACAAAACNTATCTTAGATTTTGACTGATAGTACTTAGTGAGGTACTCCTTTGAACACATTAGGAGGTGGATGTTAGAATCTTCTCCTGGTTTTGTTTTGGTTTGTTTTGGTTTGGTTTTTTACATGTTCACAACACTGAATGCCTGAAATGTGAAATTGCACCTGTGTTTACCAGCCTCAGATTGCAATCATCTTGAGAACTGATAACCATCTCAGCATTACCCTGGCAGATTCAGGAAGAGAAAAGGACTGATTTTAAACAGTGAAAGTAAAAAAAAAAATTCATTTAGTAGGAAGTTTTACTAATTTTTTTCTCTCTTCTGTAGGCAAGCAAACATGACTGTNAACAAAAAAATGTTTTGTCTAAAAAAAAAAAAAAAAAAAAAACAAAAAAAAAAAACCCCAAACAGTTGGTTCCTTTTCTTCACTGATATTTTACAATGCCATAACTCCACACTGTAGAAACTGTCCTTGTGGGGGCAGTGAAGAGAAAGGAGAAGGTAGCACGAACTAGTGGGAACATAAAGCCCTAGAATATGAAATGTGACAGAGCTTTTCCAGAGAGTAGTAAAACTTGAAAACTTCTTAATTCTATTAGTCCACTAATAGCTTTCCACAGTTGTACGTGTCTTCTTTATGCAACTTCTTGTTTCATATTTCCAGCAAAAAATCCTCCCATTAAAACTAAAAATATAAAAAATATATTTAAAAATATATTTAAAAATATATTTAAATATTTTAAAAATATATCTTAGATTTTGACTGATAGTACTTAGTGAGGTACTCCTTTGAACACATTAGGAGGTGGATGTTAGAATCTTCTCCTGGTTTTGTTTTGGTTTGTTTTGGTTTGGTTTTTTACATGTTCACAACACTGAATGCCTGAAATGTGAAATTGCACCTGTGTTTACCAGCCTCAGATTGCAATCATCTTGAGAACTGATAACCATCTCAGCATTACCCTGGCAGATTCAGGAAGAGAAAAGGACTGATTTTAAACAGTGAAAGTAAAAAAAAAAATTCATTTAGTAGGAAGTTTTACTAATTTTTTTCTCTCTTCTGTAGGCAAGCAAACATGACTGTACAGACTTTGAAATATCTTTTAAACAATAATGGGGAAACATTAGTCATTACATACATGAAAATATAATTATGTAAATTGCACTGAATTCCTGGTGAAAGGTTATCTTTGCAATTAACAGTATTAATACTTAAATAAAATTGAAGTTTTGTTGTTGACTTCAAAGCAATCAGGATCTCATCCTTAATTATATTTTTCAAGTGAAATTATAGGGCAAACGTTTCTGAAGCTAACAACATAAGACTGCGGTTGATGACCGTGGATTTAGTGGGAATAGGTGGTAAGTTAACATATGAAGGATCTACTGAAAACGTGCAAGAATACCTCCTGAATCTTCTAGAACACCTTTTTCAAATTCTATCACTATATTGGTTATTCAGACGTGTATCAGTAAATGTGGGTGAAACAAAAGGAGTGTTTTAAAGTTGGAACATACTGTTGTTGGAGTCAATGGAGGTTTAACTCTCATTTTTATTGGAAGCAGCCCTAGCCCTTGCCAGAGCAGCAGAGCAGAGCACATCATGAAATTAACTGGCAACGATGCATTGCTGAGGCAGGTTTTTTTAATGAAAATTATTCTTGTGTGCCTACTGTCCACTTGGCACAGCCCTTGCTTCTTTCTTTTGTAGTTTAGCACAGAATCTCCTTATTTCTGACATGATTATTAGTAAATAATATTAAACCAAATTTCATTAGTCATGATAGTTTTAATCAGTCCAAGAAAGATTGGAAAAACCCATCCATGGCTGGAGGGTGTTGTACCAGGTTTGGTATCTTTTCTTTTCTTGCTCTTACTATGCAAATTTGTCCTTTTCAAAGAGGCGATGAAGAGTCATGTGTATTTATTCCAAATGAGATCCAAACTCGGCAGCCAGCCTGTAGTCCTTTCTCAGACTGGATGTCCCTGACTTCCCTGGGAGTCCCACAGGCAAGGCCATACGCCGGGAATGGTCTCTGTATCAATCATGGCCAATTCTTCCTCATATGGCAATGCTGGTGTGGTGACACTGATAAATAACAGGTGGCTAGGGCAAAGGAATGCAGGCACATAACAAAGGCAGTGTAGAGTTAAAACATTGGGATTTTGCCTGCAGCTGTCCACAATAAATACGCATAAGTTCATTTTTTGCTTAGTTATGGATTCATCCACCTGTTTTTCTGAGAGTGCCAGACATTTTGTACTGTAATTATTACCAGGTCCTATCCAATGTCCATTTAAGTTAACACAAAAGAAGTTGTCAGCGATCTGGGAAACTGGGATCAAGTCATATGGAGCAGTTTCACTAGCAAATTTATATTACAGGTTCTCAGTTTTGACCTTACAAGAGCAGGGCCTAGATTAAAAAACCTATTCATCTTGCAGAGCACTTACAGATTCTGTGCTGTTCTTATTTCCAGGTAGTTTTTAAAAACAAACTGGTGCTGCTGTTACGTTATTCTCATATCTCTGCAGAACCACAAAGCCAATGGAGGATTCAGAGCGGCAGTCCCAGTCATCAGAGACTGATGTTGCTCTGCTGATGGCTCCCACCTCACCTCAGGCTTCAGACCTCCTAGGTCAGCCCTCACACTCTCTCTAGAGCTGCTTCATCTGCAGCACAACATTGTCCATAAAGCAGATGAAGAATTGCTGCCTCAGAAATGAAAATATCTGTATCAGACCACCACTTTGACATTCCTTCTGAGCCTTCGTGCTTTCTACCCGCTCTTCTCTTGGACTCTCAACAGCTTACATCTGATTATTTTATCTCTGAAGCTGCCATGCCCAGGTAAGGCCACAGGGTAATCTACATGCATAGTTAATTGGCAAATCCACAGGCAGAACAACAGCCCTCAGAAATATAAACTTATGAAAATATCTGTAATCTGTAAAAGCTCCAGAAACCTTCACATACAGGGGTCAAGACTTGAAAAAGAAAAAAGGAATACCCTCAGGTAAGTTCCCATGGGCATCATTCAACAACTCGGTAGATAACCAGATGTACAAAGTATTAAGCATCACCAGTTTCCAGTGAATTTCAGGATCCATTTTATAAATCTGGAACTGCATCAGGTAATATACTAGATATGGCTTAATAATATATTTACTGGTGTAAGTAATCATCTCATGCAACTTGGCCATCTCTATACTTCATTTTCCCTTAGTGAAACTGTGAAGCAACTTCTTGAACTCGACACTGCGTGGCTACTCAGAATCATTAAATCTCATGCCTTATTTTACAACAAAACCTCTAGTTAATCAACATCAGATTTATCTCTTTTTATTACTGTCTAGTTTTTACATTGAAGATGTTGGCTAGTCTTGAAACTGAGGCAGTAGAAATGTGGTTTGTATTTAAAAAATGAACCCATGTCCACTGACACCTCTCTACATAATTATTTTCTGGTGTGAGTCCCTTGGGATAGAGATCGTCGTCAGCCAGGTTTTGGGAGGTTTGAGGATATGATTAGGTGACAGTGTCCCAAGAGGCTAGTGATCACAAAATTACATGAAATCAGTCTTCCAGTCTTGGCCAGTAAATGGAAGAACAGCTGGCCTAGACTTTTTTTCTTCTATGTCTTTACTTGTTCAATTTTTTTCATTCCTACTTCATACTTAGCAGACTAAGCTAAAATTTCACAGGTAATTTTCCTGACTGCAATATTGTCATTTGCAGTAGCTGTTAATGTAGACCTTCTTATGTGACTCATCAGTAGCAGTCAATGGCTTGGAGCTGGAAAAAAAAATAACTAGGATCCCCAAATCTGTTTGCTTTATAAGTGCTGGAACAGAAAATTATATGTCTTCTCTTAATATAATACAAAATAATACAAAAATATATCTTCTTTTAATATCCCTCTGGTGAATCAATTTGCTTGTTGCTAACTACCTTTCACACAGTACTCTCAAGACTATTTGAGTAAGAAGAACGTCAGGACCCTTTTTATCCCACATGAGATGGGAATCCCTCCATTGGATCCAGATATGGAGCCACAGAGCTCCTTGCTCAGGGTCCCTCAGGAGAGGGTGAGGAGAACTTAGCTCTTCCCGGTCCAGGTTACTGCCTACCCAACTCACCCATGCCCCTCTCTTGCTAAAAGCTGGGCAAGCAAATCTAAATTGGATCTATTTCTTCACTGTATTTTTTCTTTTTTTTAAATATTAGGGCTGCACTGCCCCAATAATACTTATTTCACTATGATTATTTCAGCACAGAAATAGTGTACAGCGTTTTCTGCTTCTGAAAAATTGTTGCAGCTCTGTGGATATCTAATGATTTACTCATCATTTTTTTGAGATGGACATCAACTTTTCATAAAAGACTATAAAGCCTAATTACAGATTTTTATTGCAGTATATTGCAATATATTGTATTAAAATACAATGTATATCATTGAATATCCATTGCATTAAAATATGAGTCAATGCATTATTTTATTGTATCATATCATTATTCGTGTCAAAACTATTCATATTGTAAAATTGATAATGAAATTAAAATTCTTTTCTGAAGTCCTAAAAACATAAAATCTGATTCCGAGAGGTTTTCAGGTATCAGTTAAAAGCAATATCCATATCATAGATTTCATTCTATGAACAGAAGCCTGGTAAAAGCTGATTAGATACATGATTAAAAGTAGTAAAAATTGCTAGCAAGCAAAAATGAAAATAATTCTTTGCACAAGTTAAGTCAAGGCATAAGAAGAGGTTGCCCAGAGAAGTTGTGGATGCCCCACCCCTGGAAGTGTTCAAGGCCAGGCTGGATGGGGCTTTGAGCAACCTGCTCTAGTGGGAGGTGTCCCTGCCCATGGCAGGGGGGTTGGAACTCAATCATCTTTGAGGTCCCTTCCAACTCTAACCATTCTATGATTCTATGATTCCATGAAGTATCCAGGCTGTTTGGGAACTTGGGGCCTGAATGCCTTCCAGCCTTCTCTGGTAAGGCTGAGAAATTTTAAGAGCCACATTTTCCTTTTAAACAAATATTCAAAAGACAAAATAAAATTGGACTTCCAAAAGATAATCTCCTGGGAATCAAATAATGCTTTTCACTGAAGTTTGCTGCAGCAAGTCAGTTTGCTGGGAATTAAGGAGGTAGTTAGCAAAAACAGAGAGAGAGATGACTAGCTGGAGGAACCTGTACAGATCCAATGCAGTCCACAAAGTCTGCCAAGACAAGATAAAGACTGAGATAAGATTTTGTTTCATGTTTTCTTTTGATACACAAATACACCCGCACAAGATTAAAGCTACATTTTTAGTAAAATCACATAGCTGTAATACCTGATGCAAAATAGCACTCAGCTTTAGGGGCCTGACCCACACCGTAAACCTTATGTATGAGAAATTAATAATTGATTTGGCTCTGTATTCAAGACAAAGCCTTATTTCTCAGAAGCATCAGCCTGTGTTGTAAAGGGACTTCAAGTTTATGGGAAAAACATGCATGCTGATTTTACCATAAGTAATCTGCTTCAGGAAAAATGTTCTGCAAAGAAATATCCCTGAGCTTAATAAAAATATAAAGTGCTTATTCCTAGTAAGTCTGCATTTTTTCTGGTGAGAAAATCCCATACAACAAATTTGGCAAGAATCACCCCTTAAAAAATTAACTGGTCTTACTAAGTATCACTAATAATGTATTTTAAATCTAAGACATATGCAAAGAGACATTAAGTTAGCAAAAGAATTCTGAATTTTGCAGCAGATGAGCATACGGAATCATTTCAGTATAAATGGACATCAATAACAGAAGACTTCATGGATACTAAGCCAAACTTTATTCTTGGTTTTCATAACACGTCATGGGTAACGAACTCAAGAACCTAGAATAGAACAAACTACATAATACTAATGCTAGAAAAACAAGTTCTCTTTTATCTAGTTAATGGTAATAACATGTCTGCAAGTGTGGATGATGGTATTTTGAGTAATAATAAAAAAATATAGTTGGAACACCTCTAATTTAAGTGTTCTTTTACTAACAACTTCAAAGAGATTCAAATAAATTTAATCAATTGTGGTAAATATCTAGTTTAACATTAAAAGTCTAGATGGTCTGTTTTAATACTGTATTTGATACTTTTGTGCCCTGATACATCATGAAAAAAATTTTATATTCAGAATCTGAAGTACATAATTAAGGACACTTCTGCTAGCAGATCCATCCACTATTCACTGGTGCTGATTCTTCATCATTTTGCATCTGGTCTAGTCATTTAGAGATGTGCAGAGTCAGAGCAAAACATTACAAAGTTAGAATCACTTAGTTGCAAATCCCTTTATGGAGGTGAACAAAATGCAAGGCAGAAAACTGGAAAATCACTTCCAGTGTCTTGTGAAACTCTTACTGATACTGGGCTGGAACCTAGTTTTATTCAAGTGAATTCTTCAGATCTGACCCTTATTATCCTTAATTTACAGTCAAAGATGAGATTTATGTACCGGAACTCATGGGTGCTCTCATGCATGATGTGGTTTCTTTGAAGAAAAGGTAAGCAGCAGTAAACAGGGGCAGACCCTCAACCAGTCTCTGTCAGGGATTTTTTTTTTGGCATTTGCTAGAATTCATACAGCAAGAGTCTGGTCTGTGCATTTTCCTGGACAGAATATGCACAAAAATATTTTCAAACTAAATGCAGCTGGTTCTAATCCTCTGATAATTCAATCTACATGCATCCCTAGCTTTAACATGAACCAAGCCATCTGTAAACTGTTAGTTACATTAGGAGACACAAATC
This sequence comes from Pedionomus torquatus, assembly GCA_013398155.1. Classification (NCBI taxonomy): domain Eukaryota; kingdom Metazoa; phylum Chordata; class Aves; order Charadriiformes; family Pedionomidae; genus Pedionomus; species Pedionomus torquatus. The sequence continues at coordinate 555,152 of VZRU01007625.1, forward strand.
TAGCTTTTGACCAGACCTGAGCCAATCAATACGGCTTGCTTTCTTTGATCTTTGTATTTTCTGGAATAATGGCAAGAAACTAAACAAGAGTCACCACAAAATCAATCCAAGCCATAATGCAGTCTTAAACTACTAGGCACTCTTTTTGATGAGGGGCTTCACTGTTGATAGAGTTTCTCTTCTCACCACAAGCATTCCAGTGGTGATTCAAATTCTTCTGCTGAAATGAATTTAGAGGATAAACTGTGCTTGCAATTGAATAACAAGCAGTAGGAATACTGAATCATAGAATCATAGAATGGTTAGAGTTGGAAGGGACCTTAAAGATCATTGAGTTCCAACCCCCCTGCCATGGGCAGGGATACCTCCCACTAGACCAGGTTGCTCAACCCCCCATCCAGCCTGGCCTTGAACACTTCCAGGGATGGGGCATCCACAACTTCTCTGGGCAACTTGTTCCAGTGCCTCAGCACCCTCACAGGAAAGAATTTCTTCCTAATATCCAATCTAAATCTCCCCTCTTCTAGTTTAAAACCATTGCCCCTTGTTCTAAGAGAAGAAAACGTGAATTTTCTCTTAAAAAGCATATATGGCCCTCCTTGATTTCTCAGTTGAAACCCAGTCCAAATTTGTTTAAGCAACCAGTATAGACAAAACAGGAACTGAACACAAGAGGAATGCTGAGAAAAAATAAAACACAGCCAATTCCAAATACACGAAGCGCATTTTATTCATATGGTGTGTTAACTTTACATTCGAACTGTGCTTACTCTATTCTCTCACAATCCAGCATAAAGTGGTTTCAGGAACACTTACAGATAAGATTTGCATTTTTAAAATAATTGCTTTATTTAAAGGAAATTAGTTCTGATGACAAATACCAGTTTTCAGCTAAAGTCCCTTTATGCATCATGTGAAATGCATATTCTTGAGTCAGCATTTTCACCATTCTACATTTATTTAAGTGAGAGCTAGTTTGGTAGGAAAGGGCACAAAGCACTGCTGCTGGAGCATGGTAGGTTTTTGTTTTTTCCTGGCAAAATTGTCCATGCAATGGACAGACGAGCAGAGCAGGAAACTGGCATCTGGCCACCAAGTCCTCTCTGGACCTTGGGGAAAGACAGTTGCCCTTGATATCCTCTCAAATCATTGTTTTGGCGACATAAAAAGATGATTTAAATGTAGCTTTTCCCTTGCAGCTTGTTTTCTGCAGCATTCCTCCTGTCAACCTAAACCCATAAGGCACAGAAAACAAGACAACTAAGTTGACTCCACATCTGCTAAAGAAAACTGCTCCATTCCTTCCATTATCAGGCATCATTAATAAGTTATCTTCCGTGGTTTTCTTTCCAGTTGCTGCAGTCTTGCATTTTTCTTGTCATTTTATTCATGTTTGTTAGCTTTAATTTACATTTTTTGCAGTCCTTAAGACCAGTCACTCTTTTCTACTGATGTGGAACCAGCTAGAATACTTAAAAGCCCTTACAAACAACTGTCATTCCAACCAAACTTTTACTGTTTCATTTACCTGAAACCTTTTATAGTCTAAATAGTGATACTTTCATTGGGACTACCAGTTAAGGTCTACTGCTGCCTGATGGTGCTTTTTGCCTTTTCCACTTAGCTGTTATCTATACAGTCTCCATCATCAACCAGAGGACTGGTTGCTCGTCCCTTTCTTCCATGTTGGTAAAAGATTTGTGCAGACTCCATCCTTTCATCTAATCTACTAGTGTGGTGTGCCACAGCAGCATGGGTGGAAATGGTCTTATCCAGGTACACAGGTAACCTGTCTGGTACTCCCAGCTCTGTAGGACACTGGAAGACTGACATAGGCGGGAAGGGACATGACAAGAAAACATTCAGTGCAGATCTCTTGGGCTTCGGGACACTACATTTAGCACAAAATATAGTGGCAATCATATTGAAGCAAGAAAAAGAAGAGAAATAGATCAATTCTCCCTTTCCTATGCTGCCACCTGTCCTCTCTCAGCAAGATTCTGGTTTAACAATCTTTGTAGAACTAACATTTAAATCAGATTTTGATCTTCATAATTTGTAACAGCTGGAACAGCAAAATACAAACCAGCTTACAATGGCTTTCCGTATAAAGAAATGCTAGAGATATCTCCAAATCCTTTGATTTGGCAGAGAAAAATAGTATGCATGGCCAAATAGTCTGTCTGGTGTATCTTTTATCCAGAAAGAAAATACCATTCATTATCATGCATACTTCAACCAAAGCATGCAGAGATACAGAAAGAGACTGAAGCCTTAAAAAGGCTCACACAGGAGCAGGAAGAGCACTGTAGCTTTGAAATCACTGGGTGACCATAAGAATTTTCTTGTTTAAATCACAACAATGAAAGAACCTTCAGAAAATCACTATCAGTTGTGAATTGGGACTGGAACAGCCAGGCAACCCACAAGTCCATTTGAGTCAAAAAACCCTCATATCCCACAGTAGAAAAGAAAAAGGTAAAAGAAATAGCAGACTAAAGAGAGAAAACTTTTATAAATATATGGCTCTGAAGAGGACTGGGTTGCCTCACTTGAAATGTGGTAAAGGAATCTACAGAGCATGACACATCTGCGTAGCTAGCATATATTTTGCAGGAAAAGTAAAAAATTTCACATAAGAATGTCTGTCAAAACAATGGAATCAAGGAACTTCCTCAAAAGAAAAAGAAAAAAAAAAAAGAAAAAAAAAGAAAAAAAAAAAGAGAGACAGTATTCATAATGTCACTGGAATGGTTAACTTGTGACATTCTTGCTAAATTTGTCTCTGTACTGTCCCAATGGACTTGCTTTACTCAGCTATGAAGCCCTAAAGGAAACTTGCCCTTCTCACAATTCAAGCTTTATTTCCTTAAAACTTGTTATACCTCTGCAGAGATGGAGCTGCAGAACCCAGTGTCGATGCCCTGAACTGTGAAAATCTCAGCTCCAAGCTGCTGTTTAAAGGATGAATTTATGAGCATATTAAATGAAACTCCTATGTCTTTAATGCCTGTCTCACAACTTCAGCAATATTGGGTTCTTAATTACATGTTTCTATCTCCTTTGAAAAGCATTGCCTTTGACTGTGACTCCATTTATTTATCACATGATGCTCAGGCAGAAATTTTCTTTTATCTTGTCTCCAGTCTAATACATTCTCTAATTCAGCAGTAAACCCTGAGAGTTGTGGCCCTGACACATCAAAGATTTTGTCTGATAAGCATGTGTTAGAAAGGGAAATGTTTCTATTAACCAATATTATACTTAAAACAAAATAAAGAGATTGAGGTGCTCTGGGCACTCACCTTTGCCTCAAGCATGATAAACCACATAAAAGGACAAAAGTTACATCAATTCCAGGCCAGAGCCAAGAAATACCTTTCCAGGATGAATGTCAGATACTGAGATCACATGCCTAAAACATCAGGGAATTTTAAACTTTCTTATATTTTCACGGCCATCAAGAAGAGCCAAAGGGAAGGTGGAGAACCCCAGGTTTGGTTGCATGCTGTCTCTCTTGCTGCCATCTGCTGTTTCCGTGTGGAAGCATGGAAAATTTTGAATACTACACCATGATTTTTCCTCTACCTACTGCATTAACCCTACCTACACTTCTGGTAAAATTTCATGGACCACCGTGGATAGAAGGAGGTATCGTTCATACTGAACTGTTCACTCCATCATTCCAGAAAACAGCAAGCACAGCCTGCTCATTGGCAGAGTTACCAACAGTAGCTGTTGTTACTGAAGATGCCAGACTCAGATCGGCTCTGCTTACAAGCACCAGCAAGTAAACCCACCTGAGGAAAGGCTAACACACCTGAAATGCTCTGCAGAAGCTGCTCTGTTAATCCTTCAGGAGCAGAACGGCACCAGGGATGCGCTATCAGGCACTGCTCAGAACAGAGGAGCAGCAAAAGTTGTTGTGTGTTACTCTGCTCTGCCAAGAAAGTCTTCACGGATGCTGCATGAAAATTGTTCCTGTGCTTAATAAGAAGAGTGTGGTAGAAAGGTTTTGGAAGCCATTTTTCATGTGTCTTTGTTTAGAAAGTGCCTGGTAAATTTGGTGATTATTTTTAAAAGGAAAACCTGGACTGATTCATGATGCTATTATTGAATGACTTGCTTTCTCCAAGATATTGGCTGTCTGCTGACTGAGGCTGCTCAGTCCTGTGATGTTTTCCAAGGGGGGATCAGTATTGTGGGGAATCAGACCATGTTTTTTCAATTTTTAACTGCAAACATATAAGCAAAATTAAAGGGAAAGCTTTCATCTTCCCTATTCTTTATTTACAAACTATAATTTAATCCTTTGCCCTGAAAATTTTTCCTTTGCTTTTGTTGCCTATTTCAGGGGATTTTTTTGACATGAATTCCCTTTTGGGGCAAAGTGGAAGGTTGGTCACTTCTGCTGAAAAGCAAAGCAAGCAGATTAATAGGGGAAATAATGTATTCATTCTGGTGTATTATATACTTTCTATGAGTAAATTTTAATTGGACGACTTGCATAAATGGAATGTAAATGTGTCTACAGCACAGCGTGGGTCTGGTGCTTTAAAAGCCAAAGTTCAACTCCTGATGTCATTAATCAGGAACTATAATTTGTAAATGCAGGGTAGGTAATGGAAATTAAAACAAATGTGCTTTATTAACTCTTTATTAATTCTTCAGGCACAGGTAAATCTATTTGAAAAAGAGTTCATTCACCCCAGCTACACACTGCATGCTTAAGACAGCTTTATTGTAAATAAGTTAATAATCTCCTGCCTTTGACTACAGAAAATCTAGCTCCACTGATTACATTTGTTAGGGACCCAAGTCCACAAATCACAGTGCAAGACAGGTTTGAAGTTTTATCATTGAGAGTTTACTGTTGTGGTCCAAAAAAAGGTGAACTATCAGCCCTGTCACACTATATGCCTAAATGAATTTGAAGGCCCTCTGAAAGCAGGAGGTACTAAACTGAGACATATGTTTTGATGAGCATTAAGAAACGAAGATTAGAATTTTTATTTTCTTGATTGATAGTGATGCTCCTGATATTATTCATCCAGCAAAGATGCAATCTGATATCTCATTAGACTCTGCAGGTGATACACCATTTCTGTATGACCCATCCTGCAAATGCAGTAATGGTGTAAGCGTATACAAGGTCCTGGCAGAAGCCTCCTTTGTAGATCTAAATTTTCTAATGGAGTAGTAAAGTAAATGCCTGTTACCACAGACATGGAAGATATCATGCCTAGAAGCCTAGTTGTGCACTGCTGGTATACAGAGAGCAGGCTTGCCCTTAATCCGAGTTATCTATATATAGATATTATTGCAGGATTAATATTTTTTAATCTGAATAGTTTCTTCCCACTTTGTTTTGGTTTAGCCTATGCTGACCTAGTTTCAGTCTTCATTCTGTAGCCTATGGTCTCACATTAACATGCTTGTTGGTGTTCTCAGTCTGTAAAACAGAGGACAATGACTGTGCTCACTGAATTTGGGCGCTAACATTACCCTTTCTAAAAGTAAACATTGCACACCTGCCCTGCTAGCTAATAACCAGGCAATAGGACGGTTGTCATGGCTTAAAAATGTAGAAATGGAAATGGGAAAGAATCCCAAACTCCCAGAGGGGAAAAGGCCAAACATAGGAGAGAGATTTATTGCGGAGTATGGCCTAGCTGAAAGACAATAAAAGATTCCTTAAACTGGACATAACAACAGGACAAAAGAAAAAACAAACCCCCAAAACCATGTCTGTTCCTTTTTATTATGGGGTTGGTTGTAGACTGCCGGCCTGTTTTAAAATCAACACTTCACAGCAAGAAACTATACAGTAACGTATCAGTTCTCTGCAGACACTTCCTTCCACTGACAAATGGTTCGAGCGAAGTAATGGCTTAAGCAGAATTGCACAGAGGGGTGAACAGTATTGATGAAGAAGGATCTGTAGAAGTGTATTTTTTTACAGATACATACACTTGCACACAGGCTATTGTGCAGACCAGCTTCTTAGTGCAGATAATGATCTGTATAAAATGCAAAGCTATGGGAGATGCTTTAACAGTCAGGGGAAAAAATATAAATTCCACATGTAACGCTAATTTATTCTGTTCCCAAGGGGGATGCCCATAAGATCATCAGTCTAAAAGTCAGCTCCTCTTCCAGCAGTTTCAACGCTTACTAGTTAGCACTCCTAGTTAACATCAGCTTAGTTAATCTGATCGCTTTACTTTTTACCTTTTCCTAATTTTTCTAAGTAGGAGGAACAGAAAAGGGGTCGCTCCAAAACTCATAGTGCTCCCAAGTACAAGCTGAAGCACATTTTTTCCTGAGGCAGAAAATAAACTGCACCCTAATGTAAATGGCTGATACAAAGCCAATGCACCAATTTATGCTTCAACTAAATCCTTAACTTAGCACTTATGTAAGACATTACACTTTTATAGGGTTTGGACCAAGGTATGAATTTCACGAGGAGCTCACTAATTTGAGAAAACAACTGAGTGTGCTCTTTGGTATGACAAACCAGACCACTTATCCATTAGGGAGAGATGAAGGAAGATAAGATTCTATTTTTTCAGCTTTGTGAAATGTTTTTCTGATTTCCTCATTTAATACAAGCTTGATATCAACTAAGTTTCAGAATAAGGTTTTTAACCTGCTCTCTAGTTAAAATGCTACGCCTTTCCCCTCATGAGAAAACAAACAAACAAACAAACAAAAAACAAACAACTGTACACGCAGAGTTTTAACTATCTCTGCTCGAATTCTGCCAATTTTCAAATGCTTAGAAATCACACTGAATCTGCTCATTCCCTGCCAGGGCTGGTGAACAAATTAGCACTAAAAGCTCTGCTATTTTCCTCTTACTTGGTAGTCACATTTCTAGGAGACTGCCATTTTACAAACACATTAATGCAACGATATGAAATTTAGCTTATGCTAACAGGGTCTTGTAGGTTCTTCACTTGAACCAGAATGTGCATTTAATGAAGGATATTATGCAGATCTTGTCAAAGTTTCATTAATGGTTTGGAATTGCAATTTTGGGATAATCAATAAAAAAAGCAGCAAACTATAAGCTTGATTCTTCAGGAAGTGGGTGCTCAGCACTTCCTCAAAATAAACCCGTCCCTGTTGAGTCTTCATTACAGAGGCCTTCACAAATCATTAGTGTCTATAAAAAAAAATACACTTTTTTTTTCCTGAATGACAATAAATTATATTTATCATACTAAATGAAAACACTTCCAAACATTTGGAAATTTCTTTGCAAACTGTGATCAAAATTTATTTGCAACAAACTGGAAAACTAAACATGCAGAAGAGCAATAATATACAGCTGCAAAAGTCAATCCTGACCCTTATGAGGTTTCTTTCTTGTTAATCGAGAATTAAGTAGCAGCACAGAAATAAGTTTGTGTCCCATTCTACTACAAAAAAAAGTCCACCTAACTGAAGTTTAGCAAATTGAAACATTCTGGCAAACTTTGACTTTTTGTGAGGGGGGAAGACAATTTTTGTTCCTACTTTATATGACAATGGAGGAAGACCAGGAGATGCCCTGGTATGCCTTAACCTCAGACCTAAGGAAATAATTTACAAAACCTGAAAGAAGCAGTACACAGCAGCATCAAGAAGACTGGTTTCTAACATGTATTATACAGTAGTAGCTAGGCTTCTTTATCAAAACTAATGCTAGACACAGCAGTTAACAAATTCAGATCCATTTTGAAGACCCTGTCATATTTTAGTTAAGCACATAATTAAAAGCTTTAATTGAAGCTCTTTTCTTCAAGTTCCTGGTAAGAATCCTAATGCCTTCCAGCTCATTCAGACTTACAGGTGGTAATTTGTACCCTTGGGTAATTCAGAGGGACTGAACCTTAGGCTGCTTCAATGGAGGTAAAATCCCAGCCCAGAAAGAAAAGGTTCAGAGACTCTATGTCAGAGGTAAGAGAAGTACCTTCTATAAATCAGGAAGGGGTAATTTAATCTACCTCTAGGTCAGGCATCATTTTTTTCCCTTACATCAGTGACCCCTGGAAATTTCTTATAACTTGAGCCTTACTTGGGAGAATTAAAAACACCCCATGCCTTATGGCAAACAAATAAAATTGTTGCTCTTCAAAACAAGGAACCATAGAGAATCCCAGGTATATGCAAAGGGACAACACCTCAGCACTGGGAGTAATCCTGCACTGATTACACCACCAGCTGCAGGGCACAGCTGGTTACAAATAGCAGCACCTCTTCCTTCCTTCCTTCCCAGGTCTGCAGGTGAGAGGAGAGGAAAAGCAGGACCAGACCTGCGGGACTCTGGCTCCCTGGCTGCTCCTTGCCACGCATCCAGGCTCTCGCTTCTTGCCCTGAAGAGGTGCTCCAGAAAAACTGCAGGAAGAAAAAGATTTCTTTCAGATGTTCCCATTTCAGTCCAGGAAACTGGACACCATTGCAAGTAACAGGAGATGAGTACTGCGGGAAGTACATTCTTCTTTCTAATGGGTAAGATGAAGTGGCTCAGAGGTTCAGGCTCCCCACTTCACGTAGAAGAATCTCAGAAATTTCATTTTCAGTTGTTAATCATTTTTATGTTTCCTCAGTGGAAAAATGCTTAAATATAATTTACATTCAAGCCACCAAAAAGTTATAAACAATTTCTAGGCTGAAAGTTGCCCAACTATGCCAATTAAAAAAAAAAAAAAANAAACAAAGGTATTTTTGTGAGAAGTGCTGTTCAAAAACCTGCAGTCTAAGGAAAACGTGCCAGAGAAACAAAACAATGGGGGAAATATAGCCTATTTCCTTCAAGGGCTGGGTAAAAATCTCTGGAATGTGTGTAGCCTCCACTGTATATTTAGGGGTGACCTCCTTCTGTTGTTTGTATTTTTCACAACTTCTTTCTAGTAAGATGGAGACTTCACGAGTATGCCCAGATTCTCAGCTGGGGTACATCAGTCTTGTTTGAAGTCCATAAGACCAAACTGATTTACAGCACCAGTGGCATTGGCTCCTTGCTCCTAACAGTGTGGCCTGGGCTTTGCCCTGCCCCGGCACTGGTGGGCATGGACCAACCGTGGGATTTACAAAGGGTCAGCTTGTGCTGCAGAGGGAGGGAAGGCTGCAAACAAGGATATGCGTTTCCTGTACAGTGGATCTGTCAAACTGATGTAAAATTCCTACCCTGTGGCATCACAATTGTCTTTCTCTATTTACCATGTATACATTCAATAAAGCACTGGATGTTTAGCTGATTTGAAAGTTGAGGTGAGATATTCTGTTTACTTCAACCCTGAATAATGTAATCTTTCTTTGGCATCAAAGCATAAACTAAAAGGAAACAATCACTGAGTTTGTTAAATTTTTATAACAACTCTTTGGTTTGTGTTTTTGAATCATTGTCAACTAAGAAACAGAAGTTAAATCCCTTAAAGCACTATACACCTCCCCTCTCTCCCATGTTAAGCACAAGGTACTATACCAGAGGTAAAAAATCACCTCGCCCTTAGGGTATGCACCTGGAACAGTCATAGAGTTTATCAGTCTACAGGCTATATTAAGTAATTTGCCAGTACCTGTCTGAATGCTACATAAACAAAAGTACTTTTTGTTTTAATGTTATTCTGCTCAACAGCCAAGTAAAATTGTTGAAGATGATAAATAGGTACCTGTATAAAAATGTACTGCAGATTTTTTTTGCTGAAACTCTGCTTGTAGATTGGTTATACTACAATTAAATCTGTTGTTTACACCATAAACACAACCAATAAATAAATTAACACTCCAATCAAAGCCCCACCTAAATTTAGGTAGCATTTGGAACTTGGCTTGGACTGAAGAAGTTAACGCAATAATTTAAAAGCTGGAGTTTACCATGTTTTGTTAAGGTCTGCAGAGTGTTTGCTCTTCAGAAATTCCCAATTAACAAGTCACATAGAGGTACAGTTCCTTGCTTTTTAAACTCTTTACTTTTGTTCAGTTCCTTATCTCTGCACTGATACGGGCTTATTTTTAAAATGTGAGAACCCTAAAGTTTAGAGTTTCGACAGTACTTGAGCAATGTACTCATCTTGATGTTACGATAAGATTATGGAGAACTAACTTTTTTTGCAGTTTTTAGGCGGTTTTGTGCAAGCTCCGCAGGACCCAGGTAGTCATAGGTATTCATTCATGCTCTTAACTGATTTCAGTAGGAAGTGAACAAGAAGATAAAGATCCATGCTGTTGTCTTCACCTCTGAGCCTCAGTTTCCAGTCCATAAAATAGGGCCAATGCTTCTTAACTCATAAACCCCAAGATGTTTGCAACAACTCGCTCTCCGGTATGTCTGAAGGACTGTCTTGCCAAGAGCTCAAAGTGGCAGCTGAGCATGCTTTTTCTTTGGTTGGGGTTTTTTGTTTGTTTCACAAAACAGCACACAAGTCCCACCTGAAGACCTTATGTTAGGTGAAAGGGGCCCTTTTCAGAAGAAAACTGTCTACAGGCTCTGAATTCCTGGGACACTTTTACTAGCTAGAGGAGATTTCCCTCTTTGTACTCCTAATGCTTTAAGCACTTTGGAGATCTGGCCTGAGGTGGGTAACAAACCGGGGGTGAGGAGATGGGACTTTTGTTTGTAGAAGTAAGCATATTTGAGGAACTTTTCTGCTGGAGTGACTGCAGGCCTCTTGCTGTGTCTAAAAGACCATGGAAGTAGGGTATATAGAGCCATTCCACAGCAACAGACTCCATGAGCAGGGAGGAAGTATAATACCTGCTAGTAATTGAGACCAGAAAAATAAGAACCAAGAAACTTGGTGGCTAATGATGTCCCATTTATAGTTGCTCCACTGAAAGGCACCTCTTGTGACAAGACTACAGGATGCACGAGGACAGATTGCAGGCAGCCACACTCAAATTCATTGTTGTGGCAGCTGTTCAGTCAAATTTGCTGGAGAATCTGGTGATTAGGTTTTGATGAAAAATTGCAAAGCATTTTCCTCTCTTGTACGCAAGCATAAACCTCTTGGGTTTATTTTGTATTGCAGATCATCAAGATAAAGATTCTTTTGTCTAAGTGGATGGAAGGCATGGAAATGTATGCTGCTACCACCACAGGTCTGTGTGGCTCTCCAGCACCACGTTTCTCCCCAGTCCCGTTCAGCAACATCCAGAAACCGTCATTAGAGGACATGGCTACAAGTGCCAGGGATGTGCTCACGCGTCAGTTATCCATTTCTCTGTTCCGACTGCCGGACTAGCACTTAAGTGCATTAAAGGAAAACACTTCGAGCAAAACAGGATGTCGCAACGGGGTACGTAGCTTTTCCTGACCAAGGAGAAGGCAGTGCAGCACAGCACACAACTTGGTGATGTTGCTTAACGTACAAACGCTCTTGGCCCAGCGATTAGAGGGTACGCGGCATGGCTGACTTGAATTTCTGGTTCTACTTTCCATTTTCCCTCGTCGCCAAGCGCATGGCTGGAAGTTACAAGAGGCAGCCAGGAGCGTGGCAGGGGGAGAGACCGCCCGGGCACAGCGCTGCAGCTGCGTATGTGAAATGTAAGGTTACCGAAGCGACAGTTCCCCTGGCTTAATATCCAGCGAGGAAAAACTTCCCTAAACTAGTCTGGACGAGCGTTTTTTAATTTAATCCGAGAAAATCTCGGCTTTGGTTGCTGGAATCATTACGTTACGCTGCCCGACAGCGCGCACTTCTGAACGTAAACCTTGCTGAGGCTCCTAAAGGGCTTATCCCGGAGAAGGTGTGACGGCAGAGACCGGGCCCTGCCACCAGCACCCCGGCCGAAAGCATCGCCTCCCCCTCCCCCGGCCCGGCCCGGCCCGGCCCGGCGG